>WOGR01000791.1:0-22861 GCA_015342045.1 Leptinotarsa lineolata
AGTGTTCATCTATGACTAACCTTCGTAAGATTTTTGTGCTTCTGTCTGAGGTTGAGTCATGTTGGAAGATTTTAAGTGTTACTATTAGATTTACTGGTGCCTCAGCTATACTTGTTGTCCTGTTATAGTCAGTTTCGCGCAAATTTTGCAATACAGTTGCTCATCACCCGTTAAAAGTTCTATTTTCAGATGATTTAATAACAAGCTTTGCACGAACTGGTTATCAGTCATAGTAGGAATCGCAGGAAGTCACATACGTCATTTATTGTTGAATCTACGAACGAATCTGGGTAAGTGTTCTCTCTCAGAACTGTTTTTATCAATGATACATCTTTTTTAAAAATTTCAGCTGTATTGCAAATCATTTTTGTTCTGTTATTGAGCTTTGTAACACTCGCATGATGATTTGATGACTAGTGGAGGTACCTACTACTATGAGTTTTGTTAGGATATTTTCATGTAAAGTCAACGTGTTATGAATTTTTGAAGTGAAAACTCCTTTAGCGTCGTTGCGCACTTTTGTGATGAGTAAAAAATGTGAAACATACGTCGAAACACCTGACCTGATCGAGAATTCGCAAGACGGAGGCAGAGTAGATCGCCGGCGCGGCGTAGGAGAGGAAGTATCCCCCTTTCTTTCCACTGCTCAGCGAAAATGTATGCTTGCGCCTGCTGTTTCGTTTAGGTGGCGCAGGGGGCTTGCGCGAATGTGCGTGTGTGTTACAGCATGCTATGCACATCCATGGATGGTGACTGCTGATGGCTTGACCGTTGTCTCTTTACTTGTAAAATTCGTGTTTATGAAGTGTTCAAAATATGGAAATTGAACAAAGTGCATCTATTAATGAAAAAATATGAATACAGTTCATTATTGCACAAATTATATGGATGTGCATGCGAAATATATTAGGATGTGTTTTTACCTGATTTTGTCGGATCGTCTTTCAGTTTCTTGCAAAGGTCTTCTGTTGAGTATTTTCAAACTCCTCATTCATTTATGGAAAGAAATTGAACAAAATCACTGATCAGCAGTCATATCAGTGCCAAGTTCAGCACGCTAGAAAATTAGGACTTCGAACTAGCGGTTGAACTAATTTTCATTTTTATTTAAAAGTTATTGAGGATGTTGAAACATTTTCTTGAATTTTTCATATTTCTTGAATATAACTGGCAAAAAACATTTTCTGACTAAACAGCTCACGGAATCTTTTGAATGTTATAATTCTAATGCCACTATAACTTTCTTAAGCACGTTCTGTTCAATTCTCGGGAATTCACCAAGCACAGTGAAATTTTCGTCAAATTAACTCCTAATTGTCGAAAACATTGCCCGATTACTACAGAAAATACCTATTTACTCAGAGATATCCACCATTGATGAAATTGAAAATATTCAAACCCACCGTCTTGAGCTTGACACAAACATCCGTCTTTGGTTTTGTTGAGGGGAGAGTCAATGTCTAATGCTTGAAAAGACACCGGATTCGAAAAACAATCATAGTGCTACGTAATCAACGACGTTTTTAGATTTTTCTGTGATAATAGCTATGAAATACTCCATACGAGACCGAGGTGTAACGTACCATAATTCTTCGGGTGTTATTTTTTCACGGCTGCGTGCTTCCGTTGAACTTGAACAATAATAAATTCGAAAATAATGACAGTTTGAGGTGGCCGCCCGTGAAACAATAACCTGTTTGGGTAAATTCGGATTTTTCGAACGTTGGATGGTGTATTATTTTCACATTTCACGAATTGATGGTTGCGTCCAAGAAATGACTTATTTGGCAATTCCTTCCTAATATTATGATTATTAACCTCAGTTGGAGACAAAAGCTTTTCACAAAGATCTATACATCATGCACATGAGTACAACTACTTCCAAATGGACATAGAATTACACGAAAATAACTTTTTCCCTCCAGTTTGTACTCCAAACATACGTTAAGGAATTGAAATAGATATTGGAACAAAACTTGACGTAATATGTGAAAAAGCATTGGGACGAAATTCTCTAACATGGAACACGTTATTGGTGTACTTTGAAGTTTTGGGACGAGACACCTGTCTTACCTTCTCATCAGTACCAATGTCTAATGCTTGAAATCACACCGGATTGGAAAAACAATCATGGATTCAAAATCGACAAAAAATCACAACGAAATAATCTGACCTGAAAATATTGTGTTTTCCATTTGAACATCATTTTGAATCTGTCTGTTACTTTATGGGCGCATAGTTGTCTTTTATATTAATTATTTTCGTTTTCTATTGTGAAAACCATAATATGAATTCCCAGATTAAACTGTTAGTTATTTTCAATGGAATTGTATTTTTATAATTGTTTCTACTAGTCACAAAATCGATCCAAGCCTCGAACCGAGGGATTTAAAAGTCGAACCCAGCTTCGAGTTGAAAAAAATGTTTCTGAAATCGAGCCAGCCGAGTTCGATTCAAAGCCTGGCTCGGCTTGGCTCGATTAAAACCCTAACCAGAACTTGAAGGTTTTTTTATCCATCTGTGAATGAACAGCTACCTGCTCTCAGTATTTTCTTCGAGAGAAATAAATCATCAATACATTAGCATGCCCATATACAGTGTGTAAAAGCCAAATGGAATATCATTATTTCGGTTATGGTACATATTTTTGAAAAATACTGAAATACGTCCAATTTGAATCAGAAGTTGACATACTTTAACGGAAAAATGCTACCCCCACCTTCAACTCTCGTCGAATGACAGATACAACCCCCAATTTTTCAAATCGGAAGTTTAGGCTTGTGATATATCGTTTGGAATGTCTCTTTATTCTCTATTCAAAAATGTTATTGCTTTTGAAATTATTGCAACAATTAAGATAAAATAAATTGAAATCATGTGTTTACCGAAATTAGATAAAATACACTTAAAACTTATTCCATGTTGCGGTTTTGATAATAAGAAATCAAGCAAAAACCATAGCAATGTTCTTTTTAGTTGGTATCTTTAAAATAACTGTTAATAATTGCCGTAACAACACTAGTTTAAAACGCCTTGCCAAATTTTTTTGTATGTTACAGTATTTTATATGATACAATATTAATTGTCAGTATTTCAATTCAAGTTTAAAGTTTGTTCACTTCAAGTCTTACAAATGGTTAGATTAACGAAAATACATAAAATTACTGTTTGACAAATGATTGGTTACGGAGATAAAACCCGAACACAACAGAAACTAGCCTAGCCCGCCTATTTTATGAGAAATTTCCTTATTTACCGCCATTATCTTAAGGAACAATAAGCAAAATAGAGTAGCAGTTTCGCGAGTTTGGTCACGTGGGGCGGATAAAAAAAGCAGCTGCCAATGCAGTGAGTCGTGAACTCAAATTAGATGAGTTGCTTGAGTTTGAGGAAAACCCAGATATATCGAGTAGACAGGCATCTACTACATTCAATGTTAGCCATACATCGATAGTTAACATATTGAAAGACAATAAAATGCATTCCTATAAAATGATACCTACTCAGGAGCTCATGGAGGACGATGTTGATAGAAGAACTCATTTTTGTGATCAAATGATGAACATGTTAGATAACAATATCATCCAATTAGTAGACGTTAGTTTTCTGATGAGTGTACTTAATGTTCATGCTAATCGGAAAAATTGCCGCTACTGGTCAACGGAAAATCCTCACTGGATGAGAGAAGAACACACACAATACCCTCAAGAGGTTAATGTTTGGGCAGGGATTGTAGGAAACCATATCATTGGTCCTTTTTTCATTAAAGGCAATTTGAATGGCAATAATTATTTGGCACTACTCCAAAATGATATTCTACGATTAGCAAATTTATATCCTGATCCAGGAAACTCTCAAGTTCCAGTGAATACAATATGGTTTCAGCAGGATGGAGCACCACCACATTACCAAGTTAATGTCCGGCAATACCTCGACACAACATTTTCCAATCGGTGAATAGAGAGGCGAGGATCGATTGAATGGCCAGCGCGATCACCTGATCTTTCATCGATAAATTTCTTTTCATGGGGATATGTAAAGAGCAATGTGTACAAAACTTCACCTTCAGATTTGAATGACTTGAAAGAACGAATAACGCTTGCGATTAGGTCGGTCACGCCTTATATGTTAAATAATGTTAGAAGACAGTTTCATTTGAGATTAGGATGTTGCCATTTTGAACATCTTCTTCGTTAACGTCCATAGTTCTTTTTCGTATTCTACATTTCATTACATTTTGCAATTCATTTCCGTTTTTGAGTGTATTTTATCTAATTTCGGTAATAACATTTTTGAATAGCGAATGAAGAGATCTTTCAAACGATATATCACAAACCTATACTTCCTATTTAAAAAATCAGGGGTTGTACCTGTCATTCGAAGGGGGTTGAAGGTGGGGGTGGCATTTTCACGTTGGAGAATGTCAGATTTTAATTCACATTTGAAGTGTTTCGGGATTTTTTTAAGTATGTACAGTAACCGAAATGATGAATTAATTCCATTTGGATTTTACAAACTGTATTTATTCGGCAATAAATGTTTATGCTGACAAAGGATATTGAAGTCATTTTTATAATCTGACGAATACTCAATATTTTACTGTAATGGTTATTTAAGTGTGAAAACAAGTATTGCTGGCACAATTACTATTCATAAATAGTGGTGAAATTAGTCTGTACATATTATGAGTACAGAAATTCGTACAGTAAATGCAGTAAAAATACTTCGAAAAGCACCTCTACATACTCTTTTTATAACTATGAACAAGCAACAGAAAACAGTTTGAGAGTTATCATAATTCATGCTTCTTTTCTAGAGTGTATTGCAATGTGAAGACATATCTTGGTGGTTGCCAGATTTCACAAATATTCTTTTGTTTCACATATGGACTGTGATGCAACTGTGATGTTGAGGCTTTGGCACACAGAAAGCGGTTGGTCGCGGCGGCCAGCTATCGCGCGATCTTCGCAGCGTCAAAGCGATCTATAATGCCATACAGGTTGAGAAATTATTATATGTTCTGTCGTGCAAGTATTTGCAATGTCCAGCTCTGACGAAGGAAACATTCTCCTTCTCTCTGCTCTAAAGAAAAAGAAAGACGTTGTTGGGTGCATCCCATCAATAAAAAAAGAGAACAATTTGGTGAATACCGTTGTCTTTGTATTGAACTACAGCATGAAGATAGATTTTTCAAATATTTCAAATATTTCTCCATGTTGAAGTTGGGTTTTAAAGAATTACATGACCTTTTGAAGACGAATATTGCTAAGTGCACCACGAACTGAACGAAACCAATTTATACAATAGAAAAGTTGGCCATTTGTTTAAGATGAGTACTGACAAACATACACTTTATGTGTGATATGCAAACTATAGTTTAATTAACATGTTATGAATATGACAAATATAGTTTATAGTGTGTCTAAACTTGAATAAAATTGAACAGAAAAATGAAACTCAAAATTTAAACTTATACCAAAAAATAATATTAAGGTAAGTTCATTCATTTCTCGATATGATAAATTGAAATAATTATTATCTTCGGAATCTTCTTGAATAATGTCGTGATGCCCCGAAACTGAATGCTGCGTATACAGCTTGTCGTCCACTTGTCCGCAACAGCACGGCACGGCGCCGTCCGTCGCCTTTTGGGGACGGGTAGTAGCACTTGTCCAGCATACTGAAGATGTTGTTTGTTCGATTTCAATTGACATCGAGCGGTGACAGAAACATGTCTATCACCAGCAGTTCTGACGAAGAAGACGTCATTATAGTAGCCGCATTATTGAATGAAGAAGGAAATATTCACAAAAAAGGAAGAATGTGGGTCCATCCCATTGATCAGAAGAGGGCAAATCTGGAAGATTCTTATTATCTTTTCAACGACCTGAAAGAAGACGATGAAAAATTTTTCCAGTATATTTATGGACCAAGTTGATCAAATTTTTCTCGTCCATTTTCATAGGTACCGTCTGAAACTGTGCTGTCAACTGATGGAATAGCAAAACAGAATGACAGAAACTTCTCAGGCAAGTTTGGAAAAGTTGATGCTGGCAAGCGCTGGCCGGCGACGCCCTCACTTGGCCAGTCCGTCACAGCACGTACCGTTATTTGCCGGACAGGATCGGATAGCTGGAGTTGTTTTTGGCGGCGGCTGTTCTTGGCCGTGCCGTACCGGGCTAGTGGAGGTTGCCCATTCATTTTCATTGTTCCAATCCTATCCGTATTTTGACGAGACGGGCCGTGCTGTCCTTGTCGGACAAGTGGGCGACAAGCTTAATGTGAGGAATGGGCTGAAGAAGGTCGTGAATGGGATATGGATGCCTTTGGGGCTGATGTTGGGTGTGCTTTTAGCTCGATAATTTCAATTTCTGCAAATAACGTGGCAAGTTTTATTTTCATTGTTGCCTGAGTCAATTAATTTAATTTTTTGAAGATCGCAGCCTAACCTAAAAACAAATGATCAATCCAATCAAGGTCCTGTTTGCTTCTTTTATTAGAAAAAAAAAAACAAAAATTTTTTTCGACATCATCTGGGTAGTTTTCAGTTGAATAAGACTTTATTTTTTCTTTTTGTCGAGCTGGTGATCGCAAAGTCACTGAAGAATGTTCACTAGATGCATTCGTTTGTTGCGTAGGTATCGTCAGACATCAACAAATTTTCTGTTTCAGATAACCTGGTTTCTTCAGCATCTGTTGAATTTTCTGATGGTATGTTGCTACTATGCAAACGTAGTTTGAGAGTGTATTCCAAAAAATTCATGTGGGTACTCCAAGGCCACTCATGGTACTTCTTGGCCCGGCCTGTTTCGTCCTTTGTGAACTTCTTGTACCTCATAGAGGAATCACGTTAATTTTTCCACTTTTGTTTTGCTGTGACATCTGAAACGAAAGTAAATTAATAAGGTAGCGTATTCAGAGACCTCTGAAGGGTTCAAAAATCACTTTTCGAATTTTTTATATTTCTCAACTAAGAACAGAAATACAGATTTTGAATAGACTGGCCATGGAGTGGTGAGTTTTCTGAAGAGCTATAGAAACTAATTCTGAAACTGCTGACTGGATTGTGAAAGCAGCATGCTGTTTGCGGATGAAAAAGATGAACCAATACAAGCATTATTGAACACAAGACCGACAAACAGGAGATCAAATACTGCCACCTTTGAAATACGGAAAAAATTTGCAGATTACTTCAATACATTACAAACCATAACTTCATTTTGAATCTATGATAAAAATACAGGACAAGATGAACCAATACAAGAAATATCAAACACAAGACCGAACAACTGGAGATCAAATACTGTCGCGTTTGAAATACAACAGAAAAATTTGCAGATTACTTTAGTACATTATGAATCATAACCTTATTTTGAATCTATAATGAGAATACAAAACAAGATGAACCCATATAAGCATTATTAAACATAAGACCGACAAACAGAAGATCAAATACTGCCGCCTTTGAAATACAAGAAAATTTTGCAGGTTACTTCAGTATATTACGAACCGTAACCTTATTCTGAATCTATGATAAAGATACAGAACAAGATGAACCAATACAAGTATTATCAAACACAAGATAGACAAACAGAAGATTAAATACTACCGCCTTTGAAATACGAGAAAAAATTGCAGATTACTTCAGTACATTACGAACCGTAACCTTATTCTGAATCTATGATAAAGATACAGAACAAGATGAACCAATACAAGTATTATCAAACACAAGATCGACGAACAGAGATTAAATACTGCCGCCTTTGAAATATGAAAAAATAATGCAGATTACTCTAGTACATTATGAACCATTACCTAATTTTGAACCCACAAAAAAATACAGAACAATATGAACCAATACAAGCATTATCAAACAGAAAATCGACAAAAATTTGCAAATACGAGAAAAATTTGCAGATTACTCCAGTACATTATGAATCATATCCTTATTTTGAATCTTCAATAAAAATGCAGACATGTACCCACCCGTCATGCCTAGCGGTTTTGCTATTTCGTTCCATGCTTCATTTTTTTAACATATTCTTATAATATTCATGTGTAGTGTCATACAGAAACACATAACTTCCTACAGTTTCTATAATTACTTCAGTATTATCCGCCATGATGTATATTACGCGCAAAAATCTGTAAATTTGTACAAGTGTATTGCTCTTCGTAGCGATCTAAACTGGACCGCCGCGATTGACCGCCTTCTGTGTGACTGTTATACTATATGTCTGTGTAATACAGAATTATGGCTTTCCCGCCACGTTACAATATCGCGGCCCGCCGCAACAGACCGCGTTCTATGTGCTAAAGCCTTTACACAGATTCTCTAATATTCCCAAAGTTTTTGACGCTATAATTCCTCTAAACTAGTAAATATGTACATGTTTCCTTCTCTTCGATTGAGATCACATAACTACCAGTTCCTTTCTCATTCCGTTCCTGGATTTCACTCTCCTTTTCGACTCTTTCAACTCTGCCCACATCGCAATCGCTTTATCTCGATCTTCCCGTAACACACTATACGTATTAGCAAATTTATTTGCATAGTTGGTAGCGCTGTGTGTAAGTCCTCTTTCTACACCCAGTCGATTCCCATATACATACGCTCACACTTGGCAGCATCGAGCAGAACCGTGGAATATATGCAAACCCCTTTCTTGTAATTTACAGAAATAAACATTAACGCTACTAAAAGCAATAAAATAAATCAAGCAGCCGAACGTCGCGAGAGCTTTCCTAATGGGAAATATCGGGGGAGGCTGAGACCACAGTCGCACTCCAGAAAACAACAGACGATTGCTATTAAGAAACACTATGTGAGATAGAATGGAACAAGTGTATCGAGTTGGCCATTAAGATTCGCTTGAAAAGTTTCCAAATAATTTAAAAGCAGAGAGCACCTTGCGATTCAGTTGCTGATTTCCCAATTTGAAATCAATAAAAATACTTCAATAAAATATTTCTGGAAAGTTATTGTTATTGGCTGATCCTATACCGTGAAATTTTTAAGCTAGCAAAAATAAATACGCACAAGCATTTATATTTTGAATTATAATAGTTGTATGTTTCTTTCATATGTTATACTTCATCATCTAGAAATGCGGTCTACCGTTGAGTACCAAAATATGGCATGGGACTTTTTGTTTAAAGGAAAAAAGTTTGGGTTTTTGCTTTTCCATCATTGTACAAAAAATGTGGGAACCTTCAAAGAAGGTACCTACTATAAAAATACGCAGAACATACAGAGAACTCTCTTTCAGATACAGACTGGAAGAAAAAACACTTTCCACTCTAAACCACTTCTCTCATACGACCATTACAAGAAAATTACTTTTTCTCATCTAGTTTTTACTACAAACATTTTCTATGGAATTAAACGATATGAATAGAAACGCTATCCAATGTAATATATTAACGAGTATAAAATGTCACCATACTTGGAACACTCTCATTCTCAATAGTGCACTTTGAAATTTTGGGTTACGACACAGGACAAATCACTCATTTTTTCATTACTTCACGACTTTGAGTCATCAAAAAAGACGAATCTGTTCTTGTCACGATGAGAGTACGTATACAGATTCATAAGATTAGTTGATCCCAGTCATGAGAATTTCATAGATTGAAAAATTGGAACAAACGTGATTAGTTCTTCTGAAAAAGAGTTTTCTGGCTTTCTACTTCTCCATCATCAAACAGAAAATATTGGAAATTTCCAAATGAAGAAAGAAGGAAATCAACAAGAATTCTAGAAAGTACTGTACATCATGCACAGAAGTTTTTTTCTGATATAGATCGGAAGAAAAAACTTCGTAACTTGGAAGTAAAGCATTGAGGATGATAATGTTTCATATCTATATCAACTCCAGAATGAATGTCTATTGTACAAACTGAATAGGAAGAAGTAATTTTCATGTAATTCAATGTTCATATGGAAGTTATTTTTTGAAAAGATTTTCTTCAATTTGTATCTGAAAAATCTCTCCTAAAAATGTTTCCTGTTCGAATTTCGTCTATATAAATACAAGGAGTTCGTGAAATCCTTCAAACTACCAGGCATAATATTCGTTATACCTGGTAGTTTGAAGTTTTATGAATAGTGAAGTAGTGAAATAGAAAAACAAAACATTTTGTGTCAGAAGTATGAGGAGTAATTGAAAACGATGGAAATGAAGAATAACGATTACAACGAGATAGAGAAAATAAAAAAAGCTGTAAGCTATGCAAATGAACCGAGAGGAAAAAGTGGCAAAAACAGAGACAAGGATATGTACCTTCAGAATCAGGAACGAGACAAAGGATTTTTTTTTCTGTCTCTCTGTGTTTCAATCTTCCACCATCTGACAATAAAATAAGTAATCTGCCCAAGTACAATAAATAGCAAACTGAAAAGTTTTCACCAAAAAGTAACTACGTAATATACCTAACCCTTTGAAGAAGGGTTCATTCAGTCAGTGACAGAAACATTATTAATTTCACCTATGAATCAAATTATCAATGTAAAAATAGAAAATTTCATACTTAGTTTATTTTTACGAGGAAAACAAAAAATGCTGTTTCTTGTTTTTTTTTCGAATGGAATTGTTATTTCGGACAATATCAAAAAATGGAAAAGAAAAATGTTATTGTATTCGAAGGGTACTATGACGATGTGATAATAAATATTCGATGAAACGTTTCGTGTCAACATGGCCACCATCAACTTTTAATTTATACTAACCTGTCTTTTTCATCACAGATATTGATATAACGACGAATTCACAATCCAAGAATATATCACATTTGATATTTTTATAGCTTTTCATTTGAAATAACTACATCATCAGTGACAACAATTTTAAATTACGGTCCTGTCGTTACTTCTTTTGTAAATTCGACAGGTAGATACCCTAACACAATAAAAATTCGCACTTTCTCGTTTTGGAAATTTTTGTATTGCCGTAATCCTTCTTTCAAGGCTTATTTCTCCCTAATCAATTATACTTCATAATATTTTTATAATTCCCGATCCTGGAAGTAACGAAAATATCAGTTTTTCGTCAAAATTCGATTGTTGTTTAATTTGGTATGATCAAATAGCATCTCAATTCATTTACCATCCTAAAGCGTAGGCTTTGCTTGATTCCTATGGTAGGAAAAATGAATGCGTTGTTGATATCTGTTGAGAACTGTTTATGAACATGTCAAAGATGTATTCAAATGATGAAATGACTGATATGCTATTTAGTTATTCAAAATTAAATAGAAATCTTTTTTAGTGAACATTTAGATGCAGTATTCCTGAGAAAATGGATTGGAAACAATGGACCAATTAACTGGCCAGCTCGATTTCCAGATCTTACTTCTTTAGATTTTTTGCCTGAGGATACATGAAGAATAAAGTTTTTTCAACACCAATTCAGATATCGACCATCTCGAACAAAAAATAAGAGATGCATGTATTTGTATTACACGTATTATGCTAGAAAATTGCCACAGCAATTGTTTGGACCGACAACTTATGTGCATTCAACAAAGAGGTCGTCAATTCGAGCATTCAATTTAGATTGCCATGTAGCTATGATTTTCCGTATTGGTTTCATTTTTCTCATAAGTTCAATTTATTTCAATTGTTTTTCGTTTTTCTGTTTGATTGTTGTCACTGATGATGGTGGTTATTTCAAATGAAACGTTATAAAAATATCAAATGTGATTGTGATTGGATTGTGAATTTATTGTTTATCGATATCTGTAATGAAAAAGGAAGATCTTTATTCAATAAAAAAAGTTGATGGTGACCATGTCGACACGAAACGTTTCATCGAATATTTATTATCACATCGTCATAGTACACTTCGAATACAATAACATTTTTCTTTTCCATTTTTTGATATTCTTCGAAATAACAATTCCATTCGAAAAAAACGAAAAAAAGAATTTTCCTGATGACAGTTACCTTTTTTCCAATTCAATCGTCTTCGTATCTATTACGGTTTAGAATGTAGCAATGTTATCACATGATAAAAGAAACAACTTGTATAAAAAAGATGCCAGAAAATTCAATTAGATTTTGTATTTTCCTTGTTTATATTATTATTCACAGGAGAGGATGCATTTGCTGTATGAAAATTGGGAAAATCACACTCCAAAGTCGCTTCGAAACGACAAAATTGGTTGTCAAATTACCTGATCTGATTAAAGTCTGTACGTTTGGAACCGTCAATATCGCTGTTCATGACTATAAAGTACTGCGTATTGTACAACGTGATGATACAAATTTACAGGTAGATGTGAATTGTGATGAAATATTATTTTAGGTTATGTATACAAGAGCAAGAAATTCCCAATTTCTTCGAATTACTTTTGAGGATATATAAGAATGTAAAATCATCAACGGTATCAGTTTGTGTGCCTTGTGAAAATAATGTGGAATACCGTTAATATTAGACTGTATATATTTATATTACAGTGAGTTGAGACTATTTCAATCTATATTTTACTGAAATCGAACTAGTTCAGATGCAAATAAGATTGCATCTTCTGATCCTCTCTTGTGATTTAGGTGCGTTTTGTTGGCATCAATCGTCGTGTCAAAAGATTAAGTGCACTGTGCATGACAATGTTTTGAAGTACTCCGGTGCTTGGTTGGACAAAGTATACTCATGTCATCGGTGACTGTACGTAATGACATTCATTCGCTCATTTGTTTGAATACCAGCCATAGGAATCTTCTTTGAATTGAAGGGTTATATTTCTAGAAGAGGATAATTTTGGGAAAGGTTTTGGCTTTTTACCTCCCCATCTTGAAACAATAAAGTGGAAAATTTTCAAAGAAAGAAAGGAAGGAATCAGTCTCAAAAAATTAATTGTATACAAAGATGTGTCGATCATACGAAGAAGTAACTTTCAAACATATTCCATAATCTCAGATTGGAATTATGCCAGGTATTCAAAAATGTTAAAATATGCAGGGTGTTATATTTCAATTGAGGAAGATGGTATCAACTTTCGGGTTTAACTGGCAGTGTTGCAATAACGCCATTGTTTTTATTCGATATTTTCATTCATACTGAAAAACCTACAATTGCCAATTTTCAGAATATGAATCATATTATTTCCCAAAATACGGATAACCGACAGTCATCGCGCTATACACTGTAAACACCTATAGGAACTATACAACCCTCATAATGATTCACCAAATACCTCTTTCTTTATGGTCAATTCAGAAAATAAGATCAATATTCTCACAATGAAAACTCACCTACAGATAGTAATTACAGTATTCTTTTTTCTCTGACGAAATGAAGGAAACGACGAAACGGGGACTGAGAAACGCGAAAGAACCCGCAGCCGTGAGCCACTGCTGGACCCTTTGTACCTCCTTGGATACTAGCCTCAGGGCATTGGCGCCCTTCATGCCCGTTCTGTCGCATCATCTGCATCATCACTTGCCCGAGTTTCCGGGGCGCGGAAAACGATTCGATTTTCCGCAGGTAAGTTGGGAAAGGCCGGTAACTTTGTCTCCGTTACACACCAGTCATGAGAGCAAAAATTTTCTGTGGTACTAATAATGATAATATGTTTATTCTCAACAGGACTACACTCAGAAATAGAGAAAATTCAAGTAATTAGAGAGTATAATGAAAGAGTCGGATTGAAAAAAAATTAAAACAATCATAACATCGCATTCATAATAGTTCTTAAAATAAATTGTTTTCTGCCATGATGTATATCGCACAGACTGGACACTTCATTGAACAACTCACACATTGCAAATATCGGCGACTTCTTCAATAAATTTCTCCTAGGATTACTATTGAAGATAGCAATCATATGCCTGAATTGTGATCTAGATACAAGAAACTGAATTTGTCTCGACAAGCCACTACAATCAACTTCGTTATTAAAGTTCAACTAAGAACATAATCGCGGTAGATTTTCTTCTATCTGCAAAGGCTTCTAAGTTGAAATTGTTCAATAAAATATTCTGGTCTGTGACCCTAGCTGGATAGAATCCATTGCACTCAAAAAACATAAGTTTCAAGCACCCACAGATTCTATTCACGAATGGAATTTTGATATAATGGAGACCAAATTGAAGATGCATAGTCTACCTCTCTTCTTACGAAAGTAACATGCAACAATTTGAGCGTATAAACATTTGAAAAATTTCCCCAGTTCCTGAAGAAATATCCCACTTGCTTCAACGCCGACGATACAATGTGAGTTATATGAGTGTCAAATGGAAGCCTTCGATCAAACACTGAACTTTAGTTGAAGTCAGTTCTCACTACACCAGAATTGAAATTTATTAAGCCAGTGCTGCAGGGTACAGTTCTTGGGCCACTATTATTCAACATTTATGTTAACTATCTTTACGAATCTAATATTGACGGAACTATAGTCAGTTTTGCTGATTATACCGCTGTGTTATATCGCGATAAAAATTGGACAGACCTCAAGAACAAAGTTGAAAAAAAATCATTACATTTTTCGTTCCGCTTGCAAACTACAACAATAATCTACCCAACTATGATACACTCACCTTCAATGACGGTGGGACCATTATTGAAATAATTATGAAACCATATACCAAATACCTGGGAATATTCATAGACAAAAACCTGAGATGGAACAAACACGCTGAATACGTCGCACATAAATTAAGATCCTTATTGAATAAATTCAAGTTTAACAAAAAAATATTCTCTCTGACGAACATGAAAATGTTATACCTTAGCTTGGTCCAAACGCATATAAACTATGCCATTACTGTGTGGGGAGGAATAACGAGTAACTATCTGAATATTATTGAAGTGACACAGAAATGTCGAAAATTATATATAACAAAGCATACACATATGCGTCACAGAAACTATTTGAAGAGTCACAAACCTTTACTTGTCGACACTTATATTTCATGATTCTAGCTATATACCATCACGAAAATAAACAATTTATAGCTACCATCGAAAACACTCATGACACAAGATTCAAACAAAAGCAACAAAAATACCCAAAGTGGGAATAACCAAACATTTAAAGTTTCTGTCTTATCTGAGTCCAATTGTCTATGCTGAAATACCCAATAAGTTAAGACATACTTGCAATTAACAAATATTTTAAAAAAATATCAGAAAGTGGCTCCAAACAGCACCTGCATCAAGATTGAACCAAATCATGGAAAGAAGGATATACTGAATAGTTATATACCTTGAACAGTAAGTTAAGTATTGATAGCTCGAAATCCATTGAATGTAATTATTGAAATTATTCTATTTTCAAAATCGTTCAATTAGTCATAAAAGAGGTGTACGTGGGTCCAAACAATATTGAATGCATACTTCACAGATATTCATTCATTTTTTAATATTATATATTATGTACTCATTAGGTCAAGATAGGATTTCACATTCATATTTCTTTGATTTGACACATTCACATTCATACACGTATTTACATTTTGAATCTTATATTAAAATCTTATATTTTTACATTTTTGGACATTAACATTCTAGATTTATATTTTTGCGTCTCTTGATATTACTATTTCACATTTAAAATTTTATATCTTTACAATTTTTTAAGTTTACATGTCACACTTTATATTTCCAGCTTACAACGTTCATTGATTTATTAGTTAACTTGCTCATGCACAAGGTCATACCTCTCATGAGTAATAAATGGATATATTTGCTGAATTAGATTGAATAATTGTAATTGTAATTTTTATATATCGTTGATGGCAAAATAAATTTCATATAATTTCGTATATACGAATAAGTTTCAGATATGATCTTGAAATTTGTACATATATCTATTATTGGTATTTGAGTAGTTTGAATTGAATAATTGTTGTCTCATTTTCGTGGGGTTATGTCATTTGTTGAAGTGTGACAATTCATTTTCAATTTCGGTCCCTTGTATATGTTCATTATTCTGATGAGTTTCATTTGATTCAAATTTTACATTAACAATATTTCCGTTGCAATATTCACTCACAATTATATTTGAATATTTGATTTCATTGCTTCAATTCAATAAGGACAGTAACCGTGATCGAAATTATGGAAATGATGAATAACTGGGCTCCGAGAGTCACGTGTGATTCAAAAATTATTACACCTAGTCGTTTATTTCAAGGCTGTCAGTTTCATTGCTAAAGATGAAAACTTTTCTTCGCTATTGAAAAAAAGCATTTTTCAACAATTAAACTCTGTTTTGGGGGCATAGCCTTGAATTTTTCATCATTTTTTCGGTTCGAAGGAAATAGTAAAGGATAAAAATCTAGATATTCCACCTTCACTTCTCCATCTTTCACCATTGAAGAAGAGTGAATTTCAGTCATCCAGGTTCCTCTTCCAGGTGAACGAGGCTATCACAAATCTTCTTGGATTTATAGATCTCTGCTTTCTTTGGCACCAACTATGAATACCGTCCAGCATTCTTTGGAGAATATTATAGGTTACGTGCTTTTTGTCCTGATGATAAAATTGTCTGCATGAGTGCTACCGATTTTCTGCACACATTTGAAGTAATTTTCCATACTCAATGCCAATTTCGAACCTCCTCAATAGCCTCCTGGTTTCATTGAAGTCAGACTTTTCACATTCAAAAGGCATATAAACTTCAATTTTCCAATCACGATTTCGAATATTCTGCAAATACATGAAAAAATTGGAAATGGAAGAAAGAAAACAATGACAGAGTCCAGAAAAGGAAATATATTCAGATTTGGTGTTATGAAAGACTTCCGTAATGAATTTTCAAACGTGAATATTCATTTATCAAGCTTGCAATGAATCTCTCTGTGGAACGGTTTGTCAAGTTTCATTTCTTTGCAGCGTCGCTTCTCCCCAAATTCAGATTCATTAATTTCGTCAACCTTTATTTCTTTCATTACTCGCAAATTGTCCGAGCAAGCCAACGTTTTCACTGTACATGAAAGCTATTTAATATTTCGTGAAGTTTTCAAGTATTTCGGTCCTTTATCTCATGCGAAATCGCATTCCAGGAACAAACAATATTGTGGAAGTTGACACTACATTTATACACCAAAAATTACACAGAGAATTGAAAATGAGGGCTCCGTAAACTGTCACTTCAGAACAAAAGAGTCGGTAAGTACATAACGGAAACGAGTGGGAAAGTGTATAATTGAATATTTTACGTGAAACGGTAGGTTGTTAAAGAGGAAGTGAACGTTTTCACTGCGATATAGAGGGTTGGTAAAGAACCTGGTGAATTTTGTAGAGATATCGCAACTACTTGGGAAATAGTGCAGTCAAAATAGGTCATTTATTATAGGGTAACATGAAAATTCGAGGACGCATAAGGGGATTCAAATCAGAACTTTTTTTCTACCGCCTCAATTGTCTATTTCCTTATGCGAAAGACACTGCAGCCACATAAACTCATTGTCCCCTATCTTTTCATGACAACTATATCAGCACTGTTTTTTGTACCGATTCGTAGAGTTGCTTTGCAGGATCGATAAAACAGGTAAGAAAATGTTAGAGGTGGAATTTCCAGAAAAATCATGCTTTTCGTTTTCCAGAAACGTCTAACCTACCATCATCCGTGAGTCACGCTGTATACTTTCACGACAGGTATTCAAGTGACTTGGCATATTTGATTCCACCAAAAGAAATACGCGACGGACTGTGACTGCTCATCGTTTTGAGGTTCAACTCAGTATACCTTGAACTTCGTTGTTCAAAAACTCTTTCATTTGGAGAACTGCGTTCGTGTGGAATGAACTTTCTGAGAACGTTTTTCCCAATGAATTTGATCTCCAGCGATTCAAATCCAATGTGAATCACAACTCAATCACGATTCAATCAAAACTTCCTTTTCAAAAAATTCACCAATTTGAACACTTCATAACTTACCTGTAACAAATATAGTGTCAATTGAATTGATATTTCAGAATGGATTAGCTTCTTGGCTTTCTACTTTTTCTTTCGGCTTGTTTCTGTTTTCATTGTAGTTGTTTTCTCTCTTCCTTTCTCTGGGACTTTTTTGTTTGATAAAGAAAAAGTAGAAAAAAATAATGTTTTTTCTCAAAAAAATCAGTTAACTGTGACATCTTTAGCAGATGGTGGTGACTAATGTAGATCAATGGATCATTTCTAAATATTCAAATTCTAACCTATATGATGTTTTCAATCACTGAATGTTGAAAATCTATTAAAATATGTTTTCCGTTAACCACATGTCGCCCCCTAACGAAAGATGAACTCTCAAAAGTCAAAATCAAGGATTAGGAAAGTCTCACATTTCTGTGAATTAATGTATTAATCAGGCTGTGAATTTTTTATTGCAGCGTTATTTTGACAAAAAATAAAAAGCAATTTCAGTTGAAAGCATTATTCATGAAAACAATTCCCTTTCCATCGATCAATTCTCAACAATTGCATCATGTCGGTTCACATCCCCAATTGAATAATTCTTCTGGTCAGTTACTAGAAATTATGGTATACTGCATAGAGCAATTTGTTCACATAATGCAATTACGTAAACTATTTTTGTTATGTACAGAAATTATAATTTCCATGAAACATGAACTTCGTTATTCCAGAAATTATCCCGCACTCCGATAGAGAGAATTATTAATGCTCACACGTTTATGAAATTCTATATAATTCCATTTGCCGAACAGATTCTACGAAATTTAAATCATTCCGACTACGAATCTCTACAGATTTGTATCGAAATACTGTAAAACAACACAAGCACTACAGAAAAATCCTTGAGGGACTCTAAAAGCGGTATCTGTGAGAAAGTAGTGATTCACATTGGATTTGAATCGCTGGAGAATAAATACATTTCGGAAAATGTTCTCAGGAAGTTTATCCCACACAAACGCAGTTCTCGAAATGAAACGATATTTGAACAGTGAAGTTCGAGGTGTACTGAACCTTGAAACGATGAGCAGAGACAGTCCGTCGCGTATTTCTGATATGTACTGCTCTTGGTTGATTTAAATGTGCCAAGTCACTTGATCACTTCCCGTGGAAGTATATATGGAAGAGAGACAAATCTCCAAACCTTTTACGATGTTCCAGACTATCAAGGTTGCTAGTGATGTTCGCGTCTCCAATCAGGAGGATGGCTCTTCTCTGAATGGAATCCAGTAGCTTCAGGGTATGCTTAGGGGCAGAGCTCCAGGTATGAGAACAATACTCCAAAGAAGGTCTTATCTGAGCTTTATAAAGCATCAAACGTTGCTGAGGTGTGTACAGTTTTCTGGTTTGGAACAGTGTTCCAAGCTTTCGAGAAGCAGCCTTGCAATTCCAGAGATATGATTGTGCCAAGACAGATTGGTGTCTATTTTAACCCCCAACAAACTTATCGAAGCAAAAAGTGGAATTGTCTGTCCTGAAATTATTATATCCGGTTCGGTGGCATTCATCTTTTTGATTACCAATTCGAAGCATCAGCAGCCGATGTCCTGGAATTCAAATGGGATGATGAGACAAGTGCGTCAGCAAAGCAATATATTGGATTCTTCGTTTTTTCCAATGAGTTGTTGGAGGGTTGAAGACGATATGAATCCCTGGGAAACACCAGCGTTGATTGTGAAACTATTCGAGAGATATTCATCGACGGCTACTTACAGGGAACGGAGCCATAGCACCGAAGTTTGGGCAGCAAACCCCCATGCCATACACGGTCAAACGCCTCAGAAATATCCAGCGCAACAGCTCTTGATTTTCCATGTTCCTCGACTGCGTTATTCCAAATATGGGTGATATACAATAGAAGGTCTCCTGTTGATATTTTTTTTGCAAAAAGTCATATTGATGATCGCTAAAGATGAGGCCTCCCAAATACTTATGGATATGATGCTTTACGGCTTCCTCAATGATTTTTGATATCACTGATTCCAAAGCGACTAGTCTATAGTTATTTGGAAGATTTTTCTTGCCCTTTTTGGGGATGGGCTCAACGCGAGCAATCTCTCAACAAGAAGGATAAGCCCCTTTCTTGTAAGACAGGTTGAAAAGTCTGCAAAATGCTGGTGTGAGTTCATTTGCGCACTTTTTAAGTACGATGACGGGCACTTCATCAGGACCAGACGCCTTGTTGATATTGAGCGGTTTCAAAATTCACCTGACTAGATGTCAAAAAGTAATTTTTGGCAATGTGGGTTCTAGTGTGGAAATAGTGAGTGGTGTTTTTCCCAGAAAATCGACTGTGGAGTGGGACGCAAATTGTTCACCTAGTAAATTTGCTTTTTCCATGGATGCTGTTGTAATTGAACCATCCGCTTGTATACGTGGTGGAATTATGGATTTTGTATATTTTCCATCAACAGCTTTTGCTACCGACCAGAAGGATCTAGACCCGTTGGGATTGGTAAGCAGTTTATCCCTTATTCTCTGATTGCAGAGTTCTTTGCTTCCATTTATTCTAAGTTTGCAGCTGTTGCGAGCATTAACAAACTCAGTTCGGTTTTCAGTACTAGGATTGTTTCACCACTGCCGGTTAGCGAGATTTTTGGAGGCGACAGCTTACTCGCAATTTTTGTTAAAGCAAGTTTTGCCGTTAGAAGTTCGCTTCATTGAAAAAGAAATATATGCATTCATTGATAATATAATAACTTCCGAGACTTCAGAAGCTCAAGTCGATGGATCATCAGAGCTGAAACAAACATCTAGCCAGGGAAAATTTTAGAAATGGTCATGAAGATTCTTCCACTCAGCAGGTCTGTTATGCCAAACTCTGCGCGGCCTAAATTGTTCTCCAACATTTATTGGTTATTCACTTGACACTGAAATGAGTTTGTGGTCAGATGAATTCAATATAGACCTCACAGTGACTGTAAATTTCTGGATCGGTGTTTTGGTATAGATCCAGAAGACTGGCATATTCTCCATCACGGTCAGGAATCCTGATTGACTCATTTATAATCTGAGTAAGTCCGCTGCTTATTATAAGAGCCTCAGCTTCGCTACCTTGTTCGTCGTTGATATTTGAAAATTTGAGTCATTCGATATTGTGAACATTGAAGTCACCAAATATTGAATTTTCCTCACTGGGATGATTGATTTGCAGAAAGTCAATGGTGTTCGCAAAATGAAAGGAATAGTGCCCTGTATTGTGCATCACTTGGTGGTTGATAAAGGCAGCTTCGGAGTTTAGTGATCTTCTGTGATATTATTTTGAACCACATAACATCAAAGTTTTGAGGTTCCAGCATTTCCTCTCTTTGACAGGAGAGATTTCTTCTGATAGAAAGAGATATTTCAAATTTACGTCTGAATCGGGAATGTAAATCATAGCCGGGATTTAGAAAATTAACTAAATTTGTTGAATTACTGACTTTGGTTTCTGTGAGTACGACAATATGAGAACAATTTATTTGCAAATGGTTGTGCACTGAGTTTATATTTGAGTTGAGTCCTCTGATGTTTCAGAAATCGATTTTGAAGTTGCTAGTGGGCCTCTTAGCAACTGCAGTTACCATGCTTTTTCCCTGTGGACTAATGTTAGAAATTCCCTACTTACTGTCTGAAATAGTAGTTTTCGAATAACTTCTGCAGGATGATGCCCTCGAATCAGCTCCCACCCGGGGATTTCACCTCCGGTATATTTTTACACTAGGAGCGCCATCATGTAATTTTTCCTTATATTCCCACCCTTGAAACAGAAAACAGTGGTACAGCAACGAAACGTTAGCCCGAAAGCAACTTCACGCTGCCTAAGCCGTTGCAATGGTATCTCACCGGGCGATTCCGAGTGGGACCAGAATCTATCATTTAGCATTCGCTTATCACTATCACTAAACTTTACGTGTATACCTATTCTTTCTTTGTGGAAATTTGGTGTGTTTGTATGCTGGGAAAATATCGTTAAATAAGCTGCCTAATTCCTTTGAAATGTTACAAAACAATTCAATGAATTTTTATCTCCATCGAAAGGTTTCAAAAAAACTCACAATAGGTGAGATAGGCTCACTATACTTTTTTCAATGTGTAGAAAAATGGTTACATAATATACAGCGGTCGATGGTAGGTTGGACGTTTCTGAAAATTTCACCTCTTACATTTCCTTAATTGTTTTATCGATCTAAAATATTTTCAGCATTGTGGCATTGCCACTTCTATCAAAAAGTCCTAGCAACTATATTTTCTTTTAATAGAACACCCCGTATAATAATAAATTTTTGGAATCACTCTAGTATTTTAATACTTTTCTGTTGATAATGTCCTATATCTATCTCTACCTGTTTTCGAGATAAAAAATAAATTGTGCTAAATATGGTTCAAAACATAACCTTAATTGAATTCAAGTACATTAGTACTCTCAATTCATGAAAAGTTGATATTTTTATGATAGTTTAGATAAAGTTGAAATATCCAAACAACACCAAGAAATCGACTCCATATTATACAGATCGTGCTAAAATTACTATTATTTCCATTGTGCATAAAAGTAGTCAAAAGTTCATTTATTCAAATGAAATCCCCTGTATGTTACTCAGTAAATTGAAAGATGGTGGAAAATGCTTCAAGATAATATATCATGTTTCTATATGCAAATCGTCAAGTTTTTTTAATAAGGCCGTTTTTGTGGAAAAATAGTTATTCACGTTTTACCTACAAGTGTTGAAAGTGGCATTTTATTTTGTGAGTGGGGATTATTGCAAAACGAGCATCAGCAAGTGGAGCAAACTCACGAGCAAAATAAAATCACTTTCAACAAATGTATCATACAATTTTTTTTGTATAACGTTACTACTGATAATAAATAAAAATTTGGGGTCCATGGGATTTGAACACAAGATCTTTGGATTACAAGACATATGTTACAACTACATACGCCAACTCACTTTATACCTAAATCGTCAAGTTTTCTCAACGAA
>WOGR01000792.1:0-22856 GCA_015342045.1 Leptinotarsa lineolata
CCTGCAACTCCAAGTTCGCTGTATATCTCAAATGGCTCTGAAAAGAGCTCGAGATATCGAAGAATACGAATTCAAATCAACGTAGATCTCCAAAGTTTTCAAGCCTGAAAACTATTTCCAAAAATTTCCAAGTTTCGGTAAAATTTCCTTAGAAAATTCCAATATCATCAAAGATTTCTCGTAAAATTCCAATTTCCAAGTCGTTTAGTACAGGTCCAAACTCTAAAACCAACTATCTTTATACAAAATATCTGAATTCTATTCGTCCAATCCGCAATCAGCATTTATCCTTATACTCAGAGAATAAACTCTCTTCGTCCAATCGGCGTTCGAGAAAAACACGAACACCCAGGGGGGCCTTTTGATCACTTTTTCGATCGCCCGAGTTTGAAATCAAATTCTGGCGAAAACGCCGACCGGCCTTGTGCTCGATCGTGAGATTTCGGGTCCAATTTATTTTGCTCTCTCCTAACGGAGAAATCCACCCGAAAGTTATAAAAACTCTCATTACTCAAATCTAAATAAAATCTGAACCTTTCATGCTAGAAACATGATTGAGGTATCAAACGGAAGCTATTAAGAAAATCTATCGATGTTTCTTGGAAGAAAGCTCGATTTCCCTGAAAATGTCATTTTCAGAAAAATCAGAATTTTTCCTGATAAAATTAACGAAATTTGTTAATATTGTTAAAAGGGTTTTTTATTATTTCTTAGGAAACGGTATTCCACATCTTGATTTCCATTAACCAAGCTGAAATACCTCGGAAAAACGGTTTTTCCCACGTTTTCCAATTGTTATCTCAGAGTGGGCGGAGCTGGTACTGGAGCTCTGGACCCAAAATTTCAGTTTTGTTTCACGACATATCATTATAGTGTATAATAGTTTCTACAGTATGTTTCTGCAGTTGTCTTCTAGAAGAAGAGCAGAGTGTCAGATTTTGCGCGATTGAATTTGGTTTCGCTGAAAAAATCTTCATCAATACTTGATTCAGTTCAATTCACTTGTTTGAGAGAGATTAGTTATTAGGAAAAAAGGCTTTTTGGCTCTATGCAAAAATTTTGGGACATTTCTGAAAGAAGGCAGAAAGCAATTAAATTGCTGCTTTCATATGAATGTAGTCGTTCTGAGAATACATTTTCTTTTGTACAATTCAATGTTATGTAGAAGTAGTTGTTTTGGGATGACATTTTCGTCAGTTTTCATCTGAAAAAAAATTCTACGCATGGTTTACACTCCTTGGTATAAAATTTATTCTTCACTCCTTCGGAATTTTCTCATATTTTTTTGTCTAAAAATGGAGAAGTAGATAGCCAAGAAGCGTTTTTTTCAAATCTCTACTTGATTTTCATTCTACTTATACATGAACAATTGAGATTTTACTTAATTTTTTTTTTCAGATTTTGAGACCAATGAAAGAATACATGCAGATGAAAAACTCTTTAAGTGTAATTTCTGCTCCAGATCTTTCACTCATTTTAGTTACTTGGAGAACCACGAGAAATTACATAAGACAGACATAAAGAATAAGCACAAATGTGAAATCTGTCCTAAAATTTTTTTACGTCGTTCTCATCTGAAGAGACATTCTATTATTCATACAGGAGAAAAATCATATGAATGTGAAATCTGTTCAAAATCATTTTACACTGAATCTGCTTTGGTTATTCATTCGAGAATTCACACAGGAGATAAACCATATAAATGTGAATTCTGTTCAAAATCCTTTTTCTATGCTTCTGGCCTAGCAAGGCATTTAAAAGTCCACTCAGGGAAAAAACCATATAAATGTGAAATCTGTTCGAAATCTTTTCTTGATAGTTATTCCTTGCAGAGGCATTTGAGAATTCACGCAGAAGATAAACCATATAAATGTGAAATCTGTTCAAAACCTTTCTCCTCTAATGATCAATTGAAGGCACATTTTAAAATTCATTCTAGGGATAAACCATATAAATGTGAAATCTGTTCAAAATCTTTTTATGATGGTTCTCACTTGCAGAGGCATTCTAGAATTCACACAGGACAAAAAATATATAAATGTGAAATCTGTTCAAAATCTTTTTTCTACAGTTCTGGCCTAGCAAGTCATTTCAAAATTCACACAAGGGAAAAATCTCATAAATGCGAAATCTGTTCAAAATCTTTTCTTGGTGATTCTTCCTTGCAGAGGCATTTGAGAATTCATACAGGAGATAAACCATATAAATGTGAGATCTGTTCAAAATCTTTTTCCGATCTTTCTAACTTTCGAAGGCATTCCCCAATTCATACAGGACAAAAAACATATAAATGTATAATCTGTTCGAAATCTTTTTTCTATGCTTCTGGCCTAGCAAAACATTTCAGAGTTCACACAGGAGAAAAACCTCATAAATGTGAATACTGTTCAAAATCTTTTTCCGATAGTTCTAACTTGCGAAAGCATTCTGTCACTCATACAGGACAAAAAACATATAAATGTGAAATTTGTTTGAAACTTTTTTACGCTAGTTTTGACCTAAAGAGACATTCCAGAATTCACACTAGAGAAAAAAAAGTCTCATGAATGTGAAAGCTGTTCAAAAACTTTTTCTGATAGTACTAAGTTACGAACGCATTCTAGAATTTATACAGAGGAAGAAACATTGAATGGTCATTGCGTTCAAAACATGAATAGAAACTGTAAATAAGATTCCAACAAATTGGTCAAGTGAAATGGTTGTTGCTTTCATTTTTGAATTGTAAATTGATAGAAATATGTTATAAAACTATGCTAACTAAAGAAAACTAAAGTCAACTAAAGAATTTCTAGATAAAGATAAATGGAATTTTGTGTAAACATCACTGAATTAACTCACTCAGTTCAACTGTTTATAAAGGTACAGACGTCGACAAAAACGGTCTGGTCAAGTCTGACAACAGTCACAGCCAAAAACGTATTTATGTCACGCTTGCCTCGACTACATCAATTTTAGGAAATAATGACGTCAGAAGGCTTAAAGATAATGGTTCATAAATACTACAAATAATGTTGAAATATGCAAATAAAGGCGTTTAGGAAAGTGTTTGTAGCTTTTTGTAGAACTGATGACCACGAAAGTTGATTCAGTGGTTTGTTCAATTTTTTTAGTAAATTTTCGTTCAAACCGATTTTTGTCTTGAAATATACTAGCTTACTTTTGTATTTGATATGTTTCGTGGTTTTAGTTTGTCAGAGAACAATAACATGATCAATCTTTAATAACTTGAAAGAGAGGTATCTTATGATTAAATTAGCGGCTAATTCATATCAGGTATGATGGAAGATCAATTTTTGTTGATGAAAGTTCTACAAAGGGGAACCAGCCAATTTTGTATCATATTACTTTTTTCTGTTATCTCCAAGTGTGAATAATTATTGTAAAAGTCTTCCCATTCATTTAGATTGCTGTAATTTGTTTTTGTTCCTAGCCTGTATAATTTTTACTTATATATTTAATAAATATTTTGTAAATTTCACGTCAACTACTTTTTTTCGGTATCAACAACTTCGGCAGTGCGATCATTTATCTCGTTTTCTGGGTTATACTAATTATTGTTTCCTAAGGATATGATCCAATGAAAAATCAAATGAGACTCTGGAACAAAATTATATTAAATTCAAAATCACGGTACAGTCATTTTTGGGAAAGAAATGTTTTGGCTTTCCACTTCTCCATCTAGAAAGACTTTTTTACCAAAAATTAATCTCTTCCCTTTTCAATTTAAACAAGATATAAGCTAATGATTGTCATTACGTATTGTCATTGACACGAGTATATTCAATTCATTCATGACAAAGGTTGTAATTTTATGAAAGTATCCAGAATGTTATCCAGATTAGGTGCCGACGAGGCAATAATCTGGATATTTTTCTCATCGGTAGAACCTTCGCTAATCAGGACCTGGAAAAACTGTCTTCGTCGACTCCATCAAATCCAGAAATGAATTGATTTGTTACGTTGGCAAAAGTAAACTGACTCAATCGGCGCTTAAAGTATTTGCTGATGGTCTACTGCGCCGTAAGAGAAGCAAAGACCATAAAAAGAAGAAGAAGAGGTATTCACTGAGATAGTTTTATATTGTGTGCTGTCTATACTGTATGTTACATTGGTGAATAAATCTGATGTACTTGATGTAGTTTTATCTATAACTCTGTTTCTAAGTATCTGTCAGAAAATTTGATTGGATATACACTGAACATTTTTTAGTGCTTCAGGTAAAATTTTGAGCAACCATTAAATTAGCTTGATATGTAAGGTCGGCGACATCTTGTACGAACACACCATCTATGAGATCAGCAGAAAACTCATTCCTCTGATGTCAAAGATGAACGATGCTACTCAAGGAGGTAAGGTGCAGAGCCACGTTTCGACGTCAACCGTCGACAAGATTCGTCTGCTGTCTTTCACTACAAGGCAGTGCTGAGCCCAAACACAACGCATTAATGATTCAACACCAGACCACAGTAGGTTTTTAGTATTCTACTGTAACCAGACAGTGTCTGATGTGGTCTTCAAAGAATACAAAGCCCATAGAAGAGAAGCTCATAAGTACGATTTTAGTGTTTTATGAAATTTATAGTATCAACCCTGACCACCAAAGAGGGATGGCAGTACGATGTCGGCATTCAATATGGTTACCAACAAGATTGGATAGCAGTTAATGGCAATCAATCGGTCTTTTACTTTAATTTTGGCGTATATACCAACTAGTTATCAGCGACATTAAATACCGACATCCTACTGCCATTGCTCTCTAGTGGTCGGGGTAGGTACTATAAATTTCATGATACACTAAAATCATATTTACGGTCTTTGTATTCTTTAGCTTCGTTCATCTTTGATATTCGAGGATTGAGTACTCCGCCATCGCCCTTATTCACTCAGGCTTGCCCTTTAAGGACAGTCAAGTTCAGTAACCAATTTGTAGTTCAGCATAGCACCACTGACGAGACCTATGACGGGTTGATTTCAACGCGCATATGATATTCCATTCTTTGATCTCACCGAGTAATTTAGTGAATTTGTCAAATCCTTTGTAAAATGAACAGGGCCAAATAAACTCACTCACTTCCAACTCACCTACCGTGTAAAGGATTTTTTAATGGTTTGTAATCTCGCATATTTCCATTTTTGTGTATACACGTTGCACATGTAAACATCCTCATTCCATTCCTGATAGAGTTGGTTTAACGGTTGTCTTCGAAACTAAAATATTACTTGTCGGATAGGTTTAGTGACTGAGTCTTAAGCAATTTAGGTATTAATTAAAAAGAAGATGAGAACGACATGCACCAATTTGGTGTATGTCAGTTTACTGTTTTTTCAGTAAAAGGCTGATTTATAGATTACGTAACGCAACCGTACCACTAACGCCCACCGTACCGTAAAAACATAAAGGTTCAGATTAACATGCTTTCATTTATAAATGCCACTCCGCAAACGCAACGACGTATCCGTAACGTAAGAGATGGTCATGTTTCATCTCTTGCGGAACTATTCCTTACTGACAACCAATCAGAGAACGAAATTTCTGTTTTCAACAATTGACAGTTTGTTTATGATCAGCGCACTTGCCAATGATAATAAACAGGTGAATAATGAAAGATAATTATTATTGACAATCATTTTGAAACTTTCAAAATCTCTTTGTATTTGACCGATCGTGCAATTACTGTTTTTCTATTCTTTTTCAATTCATTACCATGAGTGAAGGATAGAAATATATATAACCGTAATGGTTTTATGAATAGAAAACCAACACAACATGATTTGACAGAGTGAATTCGATATGCGCATGCGGATACTACAGTTTTGCGTTGCGGTGCGTCATCTATGAAACGAATATTTGTTCTTTTGCGTTAATGACGTTACGGTACGTCTTATGTTGCGTTACTTAAACTATAAATCAGCCTTAATATTGCTGATGAACTCATATGTTTATATTTTTTACCCGCCAAAAATATATTTTTAATTTCGAATAGCTCTGAAAAATAGCACAGTATTGAAATTGATATGTAATTTAGAAATGTACTAGCATTCCTCTTTTTCTACACACAATCGTAATTTTCCATTGAGAAGGAGTCATAATAGGATTGGAAATGAATGCACTCCTCTTTGAAATTCTGATTGTGGTCACTGTTTCTTTTTGACCAATATTCTGTCAAATACTGACATTTAATTTATAACACATTTAAATGAAACTTGAGAAGAATCTAATTTATTATCATCTTCAAGGAAGAGCTACTAAATGTATATGATGATAGTACAACATTATGAAATTATTACAAAAAGCTCAACTTATGTTAGTGAGGATGGCCGTATCGAAAATAATGTTAATAATGTTAATAAGGTTGACTTCCCACTGTATTCGAAAGATTGTTTGAATTTACTTAATAAAAATCGTAATTTGTTTAAAAATTATTAATTACCGGTAAAAGCCATGTGGTTGAAAAACAAAGAGAGAGACAACAAGACATTGACAGCTGTCATGTGATTCAGTTTGAAATAGGTGTGTTTGTTTGTCTATGTTGAAACTATGGAACAATTGAGAACAATTACGGTGCAAGTGTGACTAGAGACAACTGCTGTTATATGAGCAAATCAATAAGAAAACCCAATATCAAATGCATCAACTTTAAATTTAACTGATTGACAACACCCTTATCAGTTTTGAAGAAAAGTTCATGAAGAAATGGTATCAATTGAAAATAAAACCCTGCCATAGGGATGTATATATACATTTTCTTTCTCAACTGTCTTCCTTATCTACACAATGCGTACGCTTACAAAAAAATTAATAGACAATTCAGACATTTTTTATCGTACTTATTCGTGCTCTCAATTTTTTTCTAAATAAAAAATGTTATGCTTGTGTATTATGATTTATTATGTAAATAAATACTACTTTTATTACATACAAGTATTGAGGAATGACGGACGGAAAACGATAAGATTGACCTTCCGAAAATTAACATTTTACAAATGATTAACTCAAGTAAATTGCAAATTGAAATAAAGTATCCAAGTATCTCTGAAAGAAATGTTACCTACTAACTATACTAAACTATTTTGTAAATACAATTGGAAGGCTTTGGGAAAATATTACCATTACCAGAAGATGGAGATTTACTTGGAAAAACGCTGCCATAGGGCATTTTTTCAAAGTTTTATGTACAAATATTTAAACCTATATAAAATACTATTGATGATAGGGGTGAAATAGACCCCCTAGAGTGAAAGTAATTTCTTGTAAAGGTTCAAATTTGAAGTATAATATGGACAGTAGAACATAAATACAAATTTTTATTATCATCGGTGTTGATTGGTGAAATCATACGCGAAAAACGTAAACTGTACAATACAATATTTTCTTTAAATGGTCATTTTAATGATCATTCTAGAATGATATACTTATGAGTCGGTAATAGTAAAAAAGAATGTAGTTATTTGAACATGTGCACGTAGGTGTAAACATACATCAATTTAACACATGAGAGTGAGTAGGATGAGAAAAAACAAATCAAAAGTGTTTTTACATAGGTATGCATGAAATTAGAGATGGAATATGTTGGAAACGGAATTAATCATGGAACAACACATGCGAATATTCAAAATATTGGTCAGTATTGTCAGGCCTACATGAATCAGTATTGATGACAATACGTAATGACATTCATACGCTCATTTAATTTAATCCCAGCCATTGGAATCTTGTTTAAATTGCATAGAGATGAAGAAATAGAAAGCCAAAACCTTTCTTTCTCGAAAACATATTTTCAACTATTTACTGATTTTCTTGGGAATAACTGAACCTTAACTGTTTTTTTCGCATTGACTATAAAACTATTTCTTTGACGCCACATTTAGATACTTTGGCGTATTACATCATACTTTCTTCTTCATAAAACATCATTATGGTTTGAATATTTCATTCTAGATTTTTAGATTAACAATAAAAATTTGTGAACAACATTAGTCAATGTATATAAAACTATACTAAAGCTGCCATATAAGATGTCAAATTACCTATTTGGTTTTTGTTCGATTTCCTTCGGAATTTTTTTCAATGTTTCAGGATTTCAGTTTTATCTATACTCAGATGTTCCACTGAATCGCGTAGCTTTTGTTAAAGTACTTTGTTATTTGCTATACAATATTTGATTTGTCAATACTAAAAGTCAACTAATAATTGAATTGACAGGAGACTAATAATTCAAAACTGAATGAATCACTTAGGATTTTACCAATCCCTGATAATGAGAATTTATCAAAAATATTAGTAGACAATTTATTATTATTATTATGAAAGGTTGAATAGTAGATCTTATTTATCTAACCTAGTTTCCGTTTGAATGTATTATCTTAGATGTCACCAAAGTTGAATCATTTTTGAAAATTTTGCAACAATTGTGATAGTCAATTCATCTGATGTGACACTAGAGCTGCCATAGTAGGAATTTTTTGGAGGTCACCTTGAAAGATTTTGTCTTGTACATTTTTTTGGGCCTAATGACATCAAGGAACCCATTTTTCTAGTTTCACTGGATGGAGTACCTCGTGTGAAAATTCTTCATGTATACTTTTTACCCGATACCTGAAACAGAAGGATAATATTGGCAACAGATATCAACTTATATTTTCAAAAAAAAAAGCCAAATTTTTTTTTCACATTTGCTGATATGAAAACTCAATCTTCAAAATGAATAATGAAACTCTCGTTCCGGAAATTGGATTTCAAAATTTATCAAAATAGAACAACGAAGAAGAATATATTTATTGAAATGGGTAACCCTAATATACAATATTATAGGAAACATATTGCTAACATTATGGAAATTGAAAATGATTATGAATGAAAAAATTAAAATGTAAAGTCCAAAATTGAAACTAAAAATTTCTGGTTTGAAAAATAACGACATATGCTGTTAAAAATACATTGCAATATAGGTGCAGCTCCAATACAACGATGAATAGAAGAAAAAAACATACAAATACGTCAATTATTAATATTATCTTACGAAGTATTATTCTATCTAGCATTATGGATGGATTTCAATATTTTTTTAAACACTCAATGGAGAACTAGATTTAATTACATTTGGTAATTTATTGTATGCATCAAAACCTTTGAAAAATAAAGAATTCATGGCACTTCTTCTATTTGTTCAGCATAAATGCAAATCAGTAGGATTTCTCGTGCCATATTTGTGCACTTATAAATTTAAAATAACAAATTCAGAAAAATATGAAGGTATAAGTCATTCAGAATTTTAGATATAAATGTCATAGTTGAGTAATACAACCGTAAAGAAACTGGTAGCCACCGCAAAGTTTGTAACATGATTTAGATTTCCGTGAATCTATTCACTTTTAAAACAATTCGCATACCGCGATTTTAAAGTTTTTGTAATTGAGATGTTTGATTTAGATTAAACAAGAAAATAATAGAAACTCAGTAATCAAAATGTGGTTGTATACAGTAATTTTAGACTGAGTGGATAAATTAATAGAAATTCTTGCAAAGAAATATAGTTTTTTAGATATTCTTCTACATATAAAATCGAGATGATGACACAATTTCAATGTTTTCATTATCGATTTCTAGATTTATTTCATTTAAATCAAGGTTGTTCCACTTATATTTTATCGTCATAATGATTCCTTCAGTTTTCATTTTATTCAGTTTCAATTTATTTTCCATGGGGTAGTCATTTACATCCTTCAATGCGCATTCATTTTATCAATAGCTTTATCATAGCACGCCAATATGCAAATAAATTTACAAAATCAACATTTATAAAAATTTTTATGTCATTCAAGTATAAAATAATAAGCAGAGGTCCTAAAACGCTATCCCGCGGCACACCTATATGTATATCCAATTCCTGTGAGATATTATCTTGAACTAAAAAAAAAGTGTACGCATCCTTTTCCAGAACCAAATGTTTGTCTTATAATTTATTATTAAAAAACCTTCATATACGTTTTGATTTGGAAGATTCCCACATTTTTTGTATCAAGATGGAGTAGTAGAAAGCCAAAAACTTTCTTTCCCAAAAAACGTCTTAATTACTTGTGTAAAAAGTTCTCTCAACATTTGATAGTTAATACTGAATAATTTCTTTCTATTTTATCGCCGCGTCTTTGAAAGGATTTCATAGAAAACAGAAAATTTCTACTGGAAAAAAGTAACAGCAACTTTTCGAAAATGCACATTTTCGAAAAACATGCTGTAATTCAGAAACGATCATAGATATCAGTATGCGGTTTTCACCACTGAGTTTGTCAGAAAAATCCGACCCCCAGACGCATGCATCAGTTTTCATCTATCTAGTTTGAAAACAAGAATTTCCCTTTAAAAATATCCAATTTGGCCCACTCTGTATACATACATATTTAAAAACATTCATTCCAATTTATATTCATACACACAAGCAAACACATCATCTTGGATCAAGAAATTATTTGATACCATGATAAAATTCATCTTGCAAATATTCTTTCAATTTTGATTCGAAGGAGTTTTCATTTCTTAACTCTCTCAAGATTGCGAGAAGATGTTAAAAAACTATATACCTCTATATGAGGAGCTTTTTTCATAATAGGATGAGCTGTCTGCAGGAATTCTGTCGAGGTCTCCAATTGTAGTGGGATGATAATAACACTGAAAAACTGTTTGATACATGTTAATATGTTGTATAAAATACATTACACACCTCAGACACTTTTGATGCTTTATAAAGCTCAGATCAGACCTTTGGAGTATTGTTCTCATGCATGGAGCTCCGCCCCTAAGCGTACCTTGAAGCTGCTGGATTCACTTCAGAAAAGAGCCATCCGACTGATTGGAGACGCGAACATTACTTGCAATCTTGATAGTCTGAAACATCGAAGAAAAGTTGGAGATTCGTCTTTCTTCTATAGATACTTTCACGGAAAGTGTTCAAGTGACTTGGCACATTTGATTCCACCAAGAGCGGTACATATCAGAAATACGCGACGGAATGTGGCTGCCCATCGTTTTGAGGTTCAACCCAGTACACTACAAACTCCACTGTTCAAGAACTTTTTCATTTGGAAAACTGCGTTTGTATGGAATAAACGTCCTGAGAACGTTTTTCCAAATGAATTTAATCTCCAGCGATTTAAATCTAACGTGAATCGCTACTTTCGCACAGGCACCGCTCTCAGGGTGCCTTGATAAGTTTTCTGTAGTGTTTGTGTTTTTTCTGTAAAGAAAATAGCTTTCACTTTTGTAGTTTCGTACAGCAGTGCGTTTGAGGGATTGTGTATAGTATGTTCTGAGGGTGACGGATTTTGGTAATACTCCTCAGCTGTTTGGAGATTATTTAATGCAGGATTACGACAACTTGAATAAATTATATGTGCATATTCGAGAAGTGGACGGCATATCATTTTACATATTTTCAGTTGCAGTTTTAGTGTTGATTCTTCTTTTTTTTTAATGCCAAAAGTGTTTTCTTTTTTATAATTTTTGGTATAGCTGTTCAAGTTGATTATGTGGTCAATATTAACTCTCAAGTATTTTACTGATTGCCCGCTTCTTATCATTTCGTTTTATGTAGCTTTTCTGAAGGGTTATAAATAATATTTTCACAGAGTTATGTACCTTGGTATAAATACATGGAAATGATTAAATATAAGTGTGATAAACATAAATAACAAAAATAAGAAACAGATAATATCACATTCTGGTTGAAAAAGATTTTGTTGTATTTACTGCATGAATGTATTCAGCCAAAAAATATTTGGGTAGATCAGAGGTTCCCAATCATTTTCGTTTTAATGCACCTTAAATAATCGATTTTTTTTCGCGGCGCCCTTGATACATCAGATTTTTTTCTAAATTATTGAACTTCTTGAAAAATTTGAAAACTTTTGGATGCAGCTCGAAATTTGCTCAATTCTTGGAATTTTGTAAGCACACACATTTGTTGGCGCAAAAATTCGAGAATTGAAAATTCCAAGAAAGTTGCCGAATTGTTTATTTGAGTATTTCGCGGCGCCCTTATATGAAGGCATCTTGACGCCCTAGAGAGCCGCGGCGCAAACTTTGGGAAACACTGAGGTGGATAAACATTTTCTTTTTCTGAACAGGTAATCGGTTTCAGAATTATACTTCTAATCTCTGATATCTAAGAATGCAAAAGGTTAGATCTAATACATGATTTGGAAAACAGCACGTGTATGTCCTATCTTGAAGAAAGGGGACGCAACTTTTATAAAAAATTGCAGGTCTCTTTCTATATTAAGCAATTTCTCGAAACTTTTCGAAATAATTCTATACGGTTTTATGTATAACTCGATCAGAAATGTAATATCGGACGATCAGCATGGATTCGTGAAACAAAAATCATGTGTGACCAATCTTGCATGCCTCTCACAACATGTTTCTAATGCTTTAGACCAAAAGCAACAGGTTGACGTAGTTTATATGGACATGCAAAAGGCGTTTGACCAAATTGATTTTTACATCCTCATTCAGCGACTATCATCATTTAACTTTTCTGGAAGTTTAATCGATCTTTTTACAAGCTATCTCTTTGACAGAAAGCAATACGTGGAACATGAAAGTTTTCAGTCTTCGTTGTACACACCTAGCTCAGGGGTACCACAAGGCTCGAACTGGGTACTGTTGCCGGTGAATCCGCATGTGCATCCGCAGCCGATGTCCTAGAATCCAAATGGAATGACGAGGCAAGTGTGCTTTCGTCAGCAAAGCAATATATTGGATTCTTGGTTTTTCCAATGAGTCTTTGATGTACAAGAAAAAGGTGGTTGGAGACAATATGGATCCCTGGAGAACACCAGCGTTGATGGTAAAAGTATTTGAGAGATATCCATCGACGGCCACTCGCAGGGAACTTTCTTTCAGGAAGCTGGAGAGCCATACACAAAAATGATCCGACAAACCATAGCATTGAAATTTGGCCAGCAAACCCTAATGCCACACACGGTCAAAGGCCTTAGAAATATCAAGCGCAACAGCTCTTGACTCTCCATGTTTCTCGACTACGTTATTCCAAATATGGGTGATATATGATAGAAGGTCGCCTATTGATCTTTGTTTCCGAAAGCCATATTGATGATAGCTCAAGATGTTAAAGCTCTCCAAATATTCGGCTTTCTCTATGTTTTTTGACATCACTGACACCAAAGCGACTGGTCTGTAGGCCATATCTATAGGCGTCCTTCAGAGGCCCAATTTTATTTGTTTTATACAAATGATATCGACAGCATAAGCTCCAAATAGAAAATTCTCTAATTCGAATGTACGTAGCCTGCGAAATTTGAACATCCACCTTATTTTTTTAACAGACCTCGTAGATATCAAAATAATATAAATTGTTTCGAAAAAAGAGGGGATTCCAATAAACAATGAACATCGAGCGAACTGTGTAGATGATCCAGAGTTGATTCCATCAGAAGAAAGATCCCGCGAGTCAAGTCATCTTCTCTCAATAATTGCAAATATTTTTTGCTGGCACAAACAAATAGAAAATTAAACTTTTCTCGAAATCGAATGTCCACGACACATCTTTAGTTGAATTCTCGGTGCCGTCGGATTCTGCGTCGTTATTTTCGAAAGACATTGGAGGAATTGTTCCCCGATATTTTGGCGGCGGTGGCGGCGGGTGACACGAGGTTTCAATTTCACGGATTTTAAATGCATTTTCCTTGTATCCACGTCACCTCTAGGGATTCGGCTGATCCCACTAGTTTCCCGGTAGGTCGCTCGCCAAAATACAAACGAATTATTCGAAGAGAATCTTTGGTAGCGAATGCACTAGTGTTTGTTGTCAGTTGAAATGTGAGTTGAGTATTTTATTTGTTTAAGGTTTTAGTTTCCATTAGTTTTTCTGTATGTGAAAAACCTGCATGGAGCGTAATAGATTAATTATATAATTTAAATTGAAGGGGTTATATTTTATTAGGAGTGTTTAATCTTTTGGGAAAGAAAGTTTTTGGCTTTCTACAACTCCATCTTGATACAAAAATGTGGGAATCTTCCAAAGAAAGGAAGGAAGTAATCATTTTTTTGAAAAAATAAAATACCACTAAACATAGATGTGTAGATCATTCAAAGAAGTAACTTTTGTGTCAAGATGGAGTAGTAGAAAGCCAAAAACTTTCTTTCCCAACACATTAAAAATATTACTAAAAAGCACTGCTATAATACAATACTGTCTGTTTTATACACAAATAACAAATATTATCAAGAAACACTGAAAAATGATTTACCGAAATATTTTTCCGTCCCGGTCCGTCACGGCATCCCGTCCTAATACTTAAATCAAAAACAAACGCAGTCGTACTCTTAATGAAGACCAACTGGAGGCTAGCCTCCTCTAACGCTATAATTTCTGCAACTACAATTACAAATTACAATTTCAAAATGAAAAATTTCATAACGATAATGAAACTAAAATCAAAATGTAAGAGAATATACTAGTTTCATTGGAACATTGAACTCAGCTATTTAAGCCATTGCATATGGGTAGAAAAGGTGCTTGGAAGGTGATGAACTGGAATAGGTGTGATCCACAATAAACCCTCATAGGTGGCAATCACTTTGGACTTACCTACCTAGTTTTCTAAGGTCGACGCTAAGATGAATTGGACGACATCGAGTGTTTTTGTTCTGGTGTGAAAAAAGGTTATTTCTTCAGATTGAGTAATACTAACTCGTTAGTATAGTATTGTACATGCCTGAACAAGCTATCAATCTCCCAAAGAAGGTATTAAATACGTGATATTTAACAACTTAATAATGATTGGATAAAACAAATCACAGAAACAACGTAGGAGTTATTAGCCACTGTAATCCAGGATAGCCATATTTTTAATTCATCTCGTGTCATTGTCCCTGGAACGAATGGTTTATTATTTACGTGGTTTAGTATTAAGTCTTCATAGAATCATAGAACCAAGGTCCGCACCACACACAAGCTCAGTTTTTGTGTTTCCCAGCCTTATTTCTGGGGTTTTCTCTGCGGCATCAATAACCGAATGACTGAAATAAAACCTCTCCTATCCTTTCTATCCCCTTCCATTTCATTTAATTAAATTTGATGATTTTTTTACCTACCAATAGATTCTGGACTGACGTTCTATTTCAAAATAAATGGAGAACCAATTTTCATGAAAGGTTCGAATGAGATTCCAGTCGATATACTACCTGAAAGAGGACAAAATATAACCACTATAAAAAAATTATTGATGACGGCTCACGATTCTCATATGAACATGCTGAGGGTCTGGGGAGGCGGTGTCTATGAATCTGATTATTTCTATGACTTAGCAGACGAGCTAGGAATAATCATTTGGCAAGATTTTATGTTTGCATGCGCTATGTATCAGTCAGATGAAAATTTTCGGAGGTGAGATTGAAACACCCTCAAAATACTCTACAAATATTTACTTAGGTAAATCGTTTTCAGTAATGTTCTAGACGAAGTGCGACACCAAGTTAAGAGACTAAGAAGCCATGCCAGTGTAGCACTCTATTCTGGAAATAATGAAAATGAAGGTGCCCTCGTCGATGATTGGTAAATATTTTGTTTTCCATATCAATAAAAATTCAAAATATTGTTTCAGGTACGGCACTAAAACCAATTTCAATGTATATAAAAATGATTATGTGACCCTATACATCGATACTATCAGAACGGAGTTCGATCGTATCACTCACAATAGAGGCATTTTCGTGAGTTCCAGTCCTTCAAATGGAAAAAAAACTGTGTGGGACGGATATGTCTCCAGTAATCCCGGTAATCCCTTGTACGGTGATGGTGAGTATAATGGCTTTATTTTCCATATTTCAAGTCTGTTATCACTGGGACAACTGCTGACTGTGTTTTCTCGAGACAGTTAATCCAAAACAATCATCAGAAATGCAATACTCTTCTCGATGCTGAAATAAAAGACCGTCGGGTCTGAAACGACCCCTTTTCTAACTTTTAATGATTTATAATTATCTTAATTGATGAATTATATTCACACAAGAAAATACACCGCCCTGTATATGGGATCGTTCAGTCGAAGGGACTTTTTTTCCGCGTGGCTGCCCTACGTGACCTAAAGGTCGTTAATGGAAGTCGATAACGGTTCCCTTAAAATATAAAGACCCTTGTGTTATAATTTTTATACTTCCAGACTTCCAATCTATGCTATTTTACAACGCGCCTTTCATCAGATGAAGAAAAATACTCACCAACGTGTTTGATGAGTTTTAAAAAATGGACATTCACCTGAGAAAATTTTTAGGTCGAGTGGTATTCGTAAAAATCATTTCCTGAAATAATCTCAGCTGAATGCATCGATATAACAACCAAATATCAACCCTCAAATTGAATCTATAACTAGAAATTTCATTCAATCAGAACATTTACTTGAAAGTACAATTACAAAAGAGACAATGTTCGAATATATGAAGAAAGTACGTAAATGACTAAACTCGCATTTTTCAACAATAGAATTTCATTGTTAAAACCTATCGTGCCTTGACATGAGACGGCAGAGCCGGAAACCGAGTCACCCATCGAGTATTCTTTGGATACCAATAAAATTTCTACTATTCAGATTTGAAATAAAAATGTCTCATTGAAATAATAAGTTTCGATTGAGATTTCTGAATATCGTATCAAAGCTATGTTCCGAGTTTTTTGTCTGTGTCTGCAGGTTTTTATGCCTGATGTTTCGCCTACTACTACGGTGACATTATCAAAGACGATGTGGTAACGAAAGTTACGAGCTGCTGTTGATATCATCAACCAAGAATGTTTAATACTCAACTCTAAATTTTCAGCTTGCTTGGTATTCACCAATTTCCTTAAATATTGTTCCTTAACTAGTGGTCATCCATAGCGCTCTCACCGGAATGACCATTCCTGTCGTTTTATTCTCTTTGATTCGTCCTACCAGATACTACTTTTCATTCCGTCCCATTCGTCGGAATTTATCAAAGATTATTTGTTTATATGCTTGTTGAAATCTATATTAATATAAATGTGAAAGTTTGTGGGGATGGATAAATGTATGTATGCATGTTTGTAGGTCTTTCACGACTGAACGGATTTGGATGAAACTTTACATAAATACAGCTTGTATATCAGAATAACATACAGGCTACAATTATCAAAGGTTTTGTATAATTTTTTTCATAATATAACGATAAGTAATTAGGTAAGTAGGAAAAATTCTTGCTCCCTGAGAGCTAACTCGACGTGCGCTGCCTATACCGATATAGTTACATGAAGATAGTTCTAAGTCAGCGATAGCATATATCTACCTCTTACGTGGTAGCCAGTATATGCAAAATACTGAGCCATAAGTACAATTTAATTGGATGCTTTTTTTACAATGCACATTTTAGAATATCTGTCAAATTCTTATAAAAATTGACGTCGTTGACGGCTGTGTTGGTTTTGCGAAATGTCTTTATAGTCCAGTCATTTAAGCTTAAATTAGGTAAGAATCTCGGAATTCGAGATATCCAGTGGTAAGTCTGTAAATACTTGTATAGTGACACTTTGAGAGTTGTCTCAAAACCTACATATGGTAGGGTGTACGCAACTATTAAATTTCAAGGTGAAAGGTCACAAAAATCGGTTTTTTGTGCTATTTTTGTAAATATCTCATTTCCTATGGGTATGGGTTTTTTGCTATTTATATTCATTATCAATATTGTAGAATACAAAATTCTCTACAAATTTCGTTAAAAAATTTTTTCTATACGGTGAACCGTTTTCGAGATAGAGGGCGGAGAGCGCGCGGTCAGAGGATCACTTCAGGTCAACCGGTGCCTCCGGTCGAAAACGCGCCATATATAGTTGATACACTATCGATAAATCAATGATTATAAATTTTTGTCAATTTTTATTAACTATTATATTATATTTTATAATTTTTTTCCTAACTTATCCACGATTTATTCAGTATTAATTCACTCAACAACACTTACTTGCCCATGTGATTGCACAATTGTCAATGATAATATAGGAATTATATTTGAATTCTAACCTAATTAATATTGATAACTTCTTACATGATAAAAAAAACAAATAGATTATGAATTAATCTTTTTATTTAAAAATATCATTCAATACATTCATTATTATTAAAAGTAAAAAATGGAATAAAGGGTACAAAAACTACAATTTATAATTTAAATGTGTTCAGACCGAAAACTCATACAGCTCTAATAGATGTATAGAATACGGAGTGCTGCAGGGTACAGTTCTTGGGCTACTATTGTTCAACATTTATATTAACGATCTTTACGAATCTAATATTGACGGAACTATAGTCAGTTTTGCTGACTGATGATACCGCTGTGTTATAACGCAATAAAAATTGGACAGACCTCAAGAACAAAGTTGAAAAAATATACAAGTATTTACAGACTTACAACTGGGTATCTCGAATTCCGAGGTGAACTTACTATAATGACTGGTGTAGTAACATAATTCAATTCTCGAAGCTATTCATTACTCAGTGCAGTTGGCATATTTTTTCAGTTACTGTGTTTTTGAACTAAAAATATAGCTGTTGCCCGCGGCTTCACATAATTGCAGAGGCAGATTATTTCGAAGACTATTTCCGAGAAAAAGTTGAGATTTAAAGCGATATTAATAAGTGAAATAGTAAATTAATTTTGAAGTGTAATTTAAGCATAGTGTTTCAAGTTGTATTTTGAATCATTATAATCATTAAATAAAGTTATCAAATTTAAATAAGCGTACCTACCACTCATTATTGAAGAATTCATATATACATAAAGTTGCTCACAAAAGTAGGATGTAACAAAACTGTATATCGATACGGGCATTTGTATCCCAAAATTAACTGTTCTTCTGATTTTATTTGAAAAACAATTATTTTATAAAATCAACTTTCGAAGAGAAAAAAATGACATTTTGCTAGTATGCACATACCATATTTGTTTTATCCAAAACGCTCTTCACTTTTCCCGTTTCATCAACCAAGTTGGCGTCTTCAGAAGATGAAGACGACATGACCATGGATTATATTAGCTTTATTTTCCATATTTCAGGTCAGTTGTGACTAAGGCATATTCGCTGGCCGTGTTTTTTCAAAGTAGTTTTCTTCATCTATTGAAGACGCATTTCACCAACCACGTTGATGAAACCACGCGAGAAGAGCATTGTTTTTCTGGTGAATGGGAAAAATGTTTATTCTGGAATTATTCTACGCCAGAGATTCCAGTTTTAACCTTTCATATTTATTTTAATTCATATAAAAATTTAGTGTACCATGATAAGAATGAACATCATGGGGATATCGGAAACGGTAAGTGATACGGGGTCGATTGAATTAGAGAAAAGTAGCGCATTTATGTGCCTAATAATATGCCATTTAGAAAGTTTTAATATTCCGAGTAGTTTCGGAGATATCCGAGAAAATCCGAAATTTGAGAATTTCGTTTTTATTTTCTTCTAGCTTTATTTTCAAAGAAAATGTAAAACAAATAGCACTTTGGCGTGGCCACTTTTCAAGGACTATACGATAAAGTAAGCAGAATTTTTCTGCGACGTTTGTTGTTTTAGAAAACATCATCAACTTAGTTTTTTTATATGGGCCGAAACTAAAGTATACCCTGTATGCGACTCCATTTTTCATTGTGAATACAGCAACGTATCACACAATATGATTCAATAAACATTTCTTGCGCAAAATGAAAAGTGATTACTTAACCTGCTTTTCTTCAAGTTTAGATAGTACGCGCTGGAAAAAATGTCATATTTTAATACATGAGGTAAATTGATATGTCTAATTTATGATAAAATTCAACTAACCACTTGCCGGAATTTTTGCGTTGTTGAATACAAAGATGAGTCGCAATATCAAAAGTTTAGTTTATAAAATATAATTAATGTAATAACAAGGAGCTAATACCTATGTATTATGGAAAATAAACAGAAACTTATAACAAATGTTCAAATAACCCGCCGTTATTTTCAGAGCACAAATACGCTCGTCTCACAGACGAATTTAAAACTTGAGTTAACATATTCGGAAAGATATTGTTAAGGGATGCAGTAACCAATCTTAGCAAATCTTCTTCATTTTGGAAATTATGAGAGTACACTTGATTTCTGATATATCCATAAAGGAAAAAGTCTAGTGGTGTTAGGTCGGGGGACCTTGCAGGCCAGGATGTATCACTATGAGAAACAATCCACTGTCCAAATAAATACAAAAAATTCTAGCGTTATGTGCTGGAGAACCATTTTGTTGAAACCAGCAGCTGTGAGTAACTGCTAAAGGCAAATTATCTAGAGTGTCTTCCAAATCATTTACTAACAAATTTATGTACCACTCATTTGTTAAATTGTTAGATAAAAGGCCCAATCACATTCATACCGAGAATCCCAACCCACATGTTAAAAATCGAAACGATTGATGTCTAGACCCTTTGTGTACACGCGGATTTTGTTATGACCAATAAGGAACATTCCGCCTATTAAAAATGTCATTGTTGGTGATCTTAGTTTCATCAGACCAAATTATTTTGAAAGGGAAATTTTCACCGTCTTGGCATTTTCTAATGTACCATTCACAAAAGGTTGTTCGCCTTGCAACGTTACCTGATCCGAGTCCATGACAAATCCTAAATTTATATGGATGATAAGCGGTGGATTTGGCTACTCCGGTATTATGTTCAGTGGTGCGAGTGGATGTCTCAGGATTTTCAACAACGGCCTGTAAGACATCACGCTGACTTTCTTCATTAGATTGCTTTTGTAGGGAAAAAACAGGTTTTTCAAATGATCCGTATTCTTTTAAATTAAGAACTATACGTCTCAATATTCATTTACCAGGTTGTTGCCACTCTGGATACGTATTAGAGTACGCACGTTCAGCATCAACACAATTTCGTTGGCACAAAATGTAACTTGACAACATATAAAATTTTTCAGTATTCCAAAAGCTGTCGTTTTCCATTTTTAACATAAATCAGGTAGCTAACAAGATGTAAAAGTAGGAACGTAATATATCAAAATTTCTACCGAACAACAGTATTATTATGAAAACAGAACAATATGTGTTATTTTTTCAAGCGCGTACTATCTAAAATTGAAGAAAGGCAGGTTAAGTAATCACTTTTCATTTTGCGCGAGAAATGGTTATGAAATCATATTATGTGATACGTTGCTGTATTCAGAATGAATACAGTGTCGTATACAGAGTATACTTTAGTTTCGGCCCTTGTAAAAATAAAAAGTTGATGTTTTCTAAAAGACGAAACGTCGCATAAAAATTCTGCTCACGTTACTGTGTAGTCCTAAAAAAGTGGTCATGTCAAAGTGCTATTTGTTTTTCATTTCCTTTGAAAATGAAGCTAGAAGAAAATAAAAACGAAATTCCCAAATTTCATCTTTTCTCGGATATCTCCGAAACTACTCGGAATAATAAAACTTTTAACTGGCAAAAAAATGCGCCACTTTTCTCTGATTCAATCGACCCCGTATCACTTACCGTTTCCGATACTCCCATGTTGTTCATTTTTATTTTGGACACAGTGTATTCCCTACAACTTCATTTCAACTGTAATAATCGAGTAACATTTCATTGTGGGATTTTTATGGGACAATTTAGAAATCCGCAACGCGTGTTTCGCTTAATATAGGGTCATTAAGCGCTTCTCAACTTTAAATTTAAATGAAACAAATTGTGTGTGAGATATCATCGAAATAATCATTCAAAAGACCTATTGATGCCATTATGAGTGGAATATAATATCGTTCAAATGTCCGTCACGGCTTCTCTGGGTGGAACGCATTCGAAATGTCCTATTTTCCATATCAGACTGAATTTGACCGATAGCATCGGTTGTGTTGGCTTTGAGAACCGCTGTCTTTTCTGGCTTATTCGCATACCCTTGTCACTAAAGAAAACCCAACAAGAAAAAGTATAACGATGCCTCGTGCAGAATATCAAATGTGTCGTAAACTGTTTGGCATGTAGCGCCGTCCTGTTGAAGCTATATGTCGTTGGTGTCCAGATCATCCAATTCAGGCCAGAAGAAGTTAGTAATCATCGACCCATAGCGCTCGCCGTTGACAGTGATGGCCAACGTCATTCTCGAAGAAATATTGACCGATGATGCCGCCAGCCCAAAATCTTCAACAATCAGTTACTTTTTCGGGATGCATTAGACTCTCTTTGATTTAATATGGATAGTTATTGTCCCAAATTCGACGGTAGGACGTTTATGGTGACCGTAAAATGGGCGAAGCGCGGTACGTTGCCCGAACAGAACATCCAATTTTATTATTTGCACGGGTTGTTGAATGCTATATTCGTCCATGCTGATTTGGCGAAACAGACTGAATAAATGTCAACTGATCTCACAGATGTAGCTTCAACAAAATGGCCGTTATTAATTGTCAAAATATGGAAGTCCCTGTTGAAAGCTTTCTCGATCATTTCGATATTGACTAAATTCTACTCAATTTGTGCTTTACATGATGACAATTTGAATCATATGACTTCCTACCTACGTAATGACTGGTAATTTTACATAATTCAAGAAACACTTCATTGTGAGATTTTTACTGAAAAGTTTTACAAAATTGCAACACGTGTTTTTCTATACGATTGCTTTTTCAGGCGTGTCTGAATTCTTTACATTTACTGAATCTGTTTTCTATCTTGAAATTTGGTGATTAGTTCATTACATGCACATTTAATCAGTTGGTGAACATTCCTCTTATGATGTAAAAATTTTCAATTGGTTTTTACCCAAAGTCAGGTAAAATTATTCACCATTAAGTAGGTAGGTCATATGATTCAAATTGTTATTGTAT
>WOGR01000793.1:1078-22836 GCA_015342045.1 Leptinotarsa lineolata
TAAAATGAATAAATATAATTGAAAGTTGAGTGATTTCAAACCACGTTACTTCAAGACGTTTCGTTTGTTAGTATCTACAATCGTCTTCGGGTGATGACTGGACTAATTTCTCCGAGAGATGACTATTTATGTGTCTTTCGAGTACTTTCACTCGTAAATCGTATTGAACAATCTCAAATCAGAACCAACTGCACCATCCAAAAGAAAAGTGTGCATAAAAAGAAGCTCTTTCCACAAGTGTCCGCTAAACAGTTAGCACATAACGCTCTGTCTGTGAGTGATCTTAAATTTTTGAAGTCGATTGGGTTGAAAGTGAGAAAATAACAATGGTACTCGAAACAAGTAGTGAAAAATTAAATATATTCGATGAACCAGTGCTTGATCATTCTCTTATAAGTTTACATGAGCACACATATAAGCCATATGGATCACCGCTATTCAGAAATTCTGATGAAATTAGGATTGCTATCAATAATCAAGATGTTATACTAGATATTACTGAGAGTTTATTTACATAGAAGATAAGTTCACCCCCAAAGACGTAACGACAACATGCTATCTCTCAAATAATGCAATCGCATTCCCCTTTGATGAAATTTGTTACGAAATGGGTGGTGAACAAGTGGCCGTTGTAAGAAAACCTGGGATAACATCTACAATGCAAACTATGATATCATTTGGACAATCACATGCTAACACATTATTGACATACGGCTGGGGACTTTCACAATTATAACAATATGTTCTGGATACAAACATTCATGTATTTAGTGAAAAACTACCACTGAAATATTTGATGGGTTTTGCTGAAGATTACAACAAAAGTATCTCGAATGCTGAACAGGAGTTGATTTTGATTATCGCTCGATCATTTGAAAACTAATATATAGGCAAGGTTGATGCTGATTCGGAAATAAATAAAATTGAATGGAAAATAGGACATATTGTACCAGACGATGAACACAAGCTCAAACTTTTTAGTAGAATTAACAAAAGCGGTCTGAATGCCAAAATCAAGTTGGCTTATCGTATGTGGGACCTTTATGAACTCCCATCTTAACGTGGGAGTTCTTCAGATATATGGGCAATCAAAACAACTAACGCTCTAGAAACTCCTAGTTTTGTCATCATCGCATTCCAAAGTACTACCACATCTGAAGATAGAACACAGGATATCATACTTTTGATAGTTTTGAGAGTTTCTAAAAGAGTTATTATGTTGAAGATATGAGTGAACCTTTGATGGACATTGGACGATTTAGAGAGAATCCACTATTCATGATCCATTGTTCCCATCAACCGAATGCAACAAAATTATCAACTATTGATATAAAGATTGAGTTTGAGACCAGAAAGACCAAGTTTCCAGACAACATTAAAGTACATGCATTAATTTCGCATGATGCAGTTTTAACATACAATGCGTTGAATGGTTCAGTTCACAGCAGATATCGACACTCTTCATATTATTGTATATTCAAATTTGTAACTGACCTATATCTTGTATTGTAATTTTTTCCCGATACTATTTCATATATCATATTTATTGTTTTGTAATCAGTTTTTTGATTGTATATGATGGGATTTGAATAAATAAAACATGAAAATGATACAAAGTTTTTTCATTTAACTTTATTCATGATTTACAGGAACATACAGACTATCTTAAATAACTTCTTTCTCATAGTCGTCATTTTCGCGACCATCTTCAATTTCCTCCCGATTTTCATCATTCAATTCGAAGTGATGAATAATCCATTCTGGCAAGTATGGTTGAAGACTATACAGGAATCTTCTCAGGTTCAGTTCAATCATAACCTCACAAAGTTGACACAATTCCAATTCATTATCTAAAAATTTGTCACAAACTTTTGCACCACTCCTATAGTTCTCAGCATCACGAAGACACAATTCGATTTGTTCTTCATCATAGCATATACTCATATCGCAATTACTTGCATGTTCGGCTCCATCACCCAACACCTTCAATTCAGACGACAAATGTTGAATCGATGATTTGGGATCTACAACATTGTTTATATTTTCATATAATCAACACCTAAATAATCTTATATATGAATATTAATATAACAAAAATAAATTCACTATAAATAAATACTATTATCATTCAATCATATTGAATTTGACTAGAGATCGCGTTTTTATGCCACCAAAACTCTCTGGGCATCAATATCTGAATAATCTAATATATGAATACTAATAAAACAAAAAGAAATTCACTATAAATAATTACTAATATTCAATCATATTGAATTTGACTTGAGATCGCGTTTTCATGCCAGCAAAACTTTATGGGCTCTGACCTAAATACACCATCGTATATTTACCACCTGATGAGTTGATACAAGTTATATCATCATCACTGAATTGCAACGAAATATGTTTTGGTAGCCATGTTTTAAATAATTTATCATTGCTGACATCTTTCAAGGTTATTGAAATTGATTTACCAAACCTTGTGGAATAAATTGACATATTCCTAATTATGAACACTTCATCAGTTGGCAATGATGATAATGCCTTCTGCTCTAGTATTTCAACCTCCTGTACAATCAAATCATTAATTTTATGTAAGTCTACTTTTGAAAAGGACATGATGAAAATATGTATAAAATATAAACAATTTCCAACAGAAAAATACACTCACTGTCTTCCTTCTATTACGAACTGAATTACACTCTATCAATTGCTAACTGCTGCAGATATATTCGTCTACTGATTTCATAGTGTGCCAGGCGTTTCTGTTATGTTAAACAGCGCGAGTCCCCTCCACCATGAATCCGTGCAACATTTCAAAAGGTACACATTGCTAGAGATGCCCTGACGTAACAGCCAAGCGACCACTTCTCACCTAGATGCGTTAACAGATGCCATACGAACAGACAGCGTTGCGCTCTCGTACAGATGCTAACACAGTCCTCTGCGCCTGCACGTCAACATCGCTGCATCGAGAGAGGGGAGGACACAGCGATGAATACGCATTACTCAGCCACACGCGGTGGAGTGCACATCTCGCTCTCCTACCGCTGAACAGTTGCAGCTGTCACACCACTAACTTGGTGGACTCACACCAATGGAACATTCATTACGTGGAGGATCTTTGAAGTGTGCAGACGTATGTTTGTATACAGACACGTACATGATGAGCCCTGTACCATGCATTCTAACACAGTTAACCAACTAAATGTAATTACGTCATTATGTCACACACACACAAAATCTCATAAAAACAAATTCTGAATGGTCCATGCACCAGACACTTCAAGGTCACATCATCTTGGTTTCACTAAACTAACAAAGAAAAAGAAATTAATACGTTATAGTGGTTGGGGGAGGCCCAAAATCGGCTGTTTACATCTACTCTACTCATCAAGGATTATGTATTGTAGTTACTCTTCCGGACTTCAGCCGTGCATTAGATACACATTACCGACTGTTGTTGAACATCTTGCACTTCATTGGACTCTCTGGGGCAGCTCTGACATTTTTCAAAAGATACTTGACAGCAAGAAAACGAAAAGTATGTATAGATAATAATCAATCTCAGTGTAAGGATCTTCTTGCTGGTGTATCCCAGGTATTATTTTTGGGCCGTTATTGTTCACCATATACACTTCAGTCTCCACAGACTTTCTTGAAGAATGCTGGGCTCATCTTTATGCTGATGACACCCAAATTTATTACAATTTTCCTCTGGACGACAAAGAAACTGCTTCCATTCTTATAATCGCATACATTGATGCTTTCGTTGAATCTGCCTCGGATCACTGTTTGGAAATGAATGCAAGTAAATCTGATATTATTGTATTCGGACCAAAAAACCACCTTGACTCATGTTCCGACATGAACATCAATATCAACAATGAACCGCCGGACTTGGTTAATGAAGCTGAAAGCCTCGGTATTCTGATAGATACTTACTTAAGATTCTATAAGTATGTCAATGGTTCATGACAACGACCATATTCTATTTTGAGAACGATATACGGGAGTATTAAAGTTCTAACATTGTATGTGAAAACCATCCTTTCTTTGTGACATACTGGTGGTATCATTGTTCAATTATGGTGATTTCCTTCATAGTCCTTGAATAACAAGCCAATATCGAAACAAAATCCAAAAGATACCAAAATCATGTTCAAGACTAAATTCTGGGATTCGTAGACGTCAAAGGATATATAAATTACGAGACATCGGATGGTTGAATATTAGCAATAGGAGACATCTACATTGTGCAAATCTGTTTCATAGGATTATCACAAATAAAACCTTATGTTTCGTACACAGAAAAATCACTTTTCGTTCCGACATCCACAATTTGAATGTGATGTTCAAAGGTACTTTGACACTTCTACAGCCTTTAGAATAAAAACCTTCAAGCGACCATTCTCATTCCAAATCACCAGAATGTATCATGAAGTCCCCCGAAGATAAAATACGAATGCATTCCTCATTTCAAAAATCACCTAAAGTTATATTCACTTCAAAATCAACTGTAATCAAGTACTAAGTCCCCAGTTATTTTTTATTCTTTAGGCAACTATAGTAAACTTTATTCATTTTTTTCTCATTACTTTTCATTCTGAAAATAAAACGCACTTTCTATATGTAAAATAATCACAGAGACTTTAAGAAGGTTGAGTGGAAGAACAATTTTTTCAAAGACCTGTCTCTAGAAAAAGTGAACTTTTATTCTCATTAATATTGAATTATATTCAGAATTAAACATCATGGAAGTGTCTGATAAGTGGAAATGATGAAGATGTTGATTATTATTATTATCATTATTATTGAAACTATTTTATCCAACTGAATATACTGAAATGAATTCGTTTCATGAAAAAAAATTTACCGCTATGACTTTCTATTTTCAAACGGTTTCTAGTAACTCAACCACTGATTGGTCGCCGGCTAGCTCAGGGAGTTGGCGTGAGTCAAAATTCGTGAGAGAAGAAAGAGCGCCACGTGATTCAAACCAATCAGTAGTTCATGTTAAATTCTCAACTCACAGAATGAATCACGAAACAGTTAGTTCACATATATGAATACCATATAAATGAAATTCAAATAGGCGGCGTACCTTTATCAACTTTCAGTATTACTATATAGTTACGACGAAATTCATGAAATGGAATGATTCAGAGGCAATTCACTTCGACCCAGGAAAAAAAGAGTTCTTGAATTCAATATTCACATAAATTATGGTTAATGTAGTACTCTTCATATCTCCGTATAGTTCTATATTTCGGCTAACTGACTTTTCCAAAAATATGGCAGTTTTCAACTATCCACATATTGGAACTTCATGACCTCAATAAAATTATTTATAGATTGATAAAACTACAAATATATCTCCATCGTGGTTTTCCCTTCGTATAGGGTAATGTCCAATTGGATAGAACTGTAGAAATGTACTGGACCTGATTATTGATGTTGAGAACAATACAAACATGAAACTTTTCTTTATGCCATCAATTCCAGAATAAGTCCCAGGATACACAGGTCTCCAGAACCGTCTTAACAACCAAATTATTTATATTGGTAATCAAACCTTTTCTTCGTGGTAAAGATAAAAAAACCTTGTAATGTTTGAATGCTTTATGTAAAGGTGCCGTTTACAGTTTCCCCAAATTCAAATGAAATCATGAAAAACGTTTTCGCATTTGTAAACAACTGCATGAATACTGGATGAGTACGTAAATAAATAAAATCGCATTGTTTCTGTGTAGGTACATCTATCGAAATCTTTTACAATCGCTTGCCAACTCCTTACTCAAAAACGCACCTATTTAAAAAAAAACTATTTGAAAAACAAGTCATATAAAACTCAAGTGATAATCTGTTCAAATGAATAGGATTTTCAAATCGACAATGGCTGATAAAGCGCCCTTTAGATTTTTGACCCATTCAGAAATGATTCCAAAGCGAAGTTGGATGTCTATAAATTCGAATTAAACTTACTGGAGTTTCCTCTCAATATCAAACCGTTATTTTTAACACCTCAGGTGTTACCCAAAGGTTTCAAACAGTGCAGAATTTGAATTAGTTGAAACAGAGCGAACCAGCATTTTCTATTCAAAATACAGTGTGATTCAGCTACAATAAATCGAAAAGTTTGACATAAGTTTTTGACCCTTAACAAGATATTATATGGAAAATTTTGGTGTGCCTTTATTATAGAATGAAAATACTTCAGAATGTTTTCGAAAATGATTTTCATCAGATGAATCTACATTTCACGTTCTCCGCTATCAAAACAAAAATATTTTCGTGAGTCATAAATAAGACACTGATCCTGGTCTTCTTTTATCTGAAACTCCAACAATTGATTTTTGATAGTTTGTAGAAAAAGTTGTGACCGCTTCGAAACCATCAGGACTGTAGTATGATATATTATGCCCAATTGCTCCTAGTTCATGTGTTATATCAGTATCCTGGAATGAATGATTCATTCAATTATTCTCATACCAAAACTAGATACAATAATGAATTGAGAAATATATTCGAAACTGAATTGCTTTGTTTTCATTAGATTATCTCAAGGTTTTATTGAGTGTGTCAATAATTGAACAAGTCACTTGAATGAGTGATAATATAAATACACATTACATCCACCACCCTAGTAAGAATTTCAAGGTTACTGAATGAGAATTCCAAACTTAAACTCGCCACCACATATTCATTTGGAAATTTTAGTAAATACAATTTATTGCTGAATTTTCTGAAACTCGGCTATTGTCAAAGGAATCTCTATGACCTGATTCACTGGCATCTTCAGAAAATACAAAAGTTGGTGAATTGTATCCAATGTCGCTTATGGAGAAGTGATTCGATCTTTCAATCTTTTCCCAGTTTGTCCTATGTAAATATCCCCAATACCAAAACATGGAAAGAAATAATCCATATTGCATTAATTCATATCATCTTTTTTCTCAATTCAGTTCAAATCTAATTTCACACGATTGTGTAGATTGATATTTGTTTTGAGATTGTACGAAAGACTAACTAGATGACGTATCGAAAAATGAAACGTGAATTGTGGGGTTAGAGAATTATTATCATTTACTCACTTATAGTCAGTGGGCATACAGGTGAGGCAGTGACAAACATAAACATGTTGTTTGTTGTTCGCTTCAGCTAAGTTTGAGGAATGATATACTGCATGGAATTCGGATTTCAATTATGGAATATCATCGACTCTATGTTGATGATGTCCACTACCCTGCACTGATGAGAGGCCAAATAGCTTGAAACCGGTCTGCAAGTGTGCCCGTTCAATAATTGAAAATAGATTTCGGCAGTTGTATCGCCAACAGCATATGCAGGAAATACTTCAGTGGAGATTGCTGCACTGACACCTGTCGGATATAATCCAACGCCCTTCGTGGTATTAGCCGGGAGAGCAGTTTTCCGATAGGTGTCAGTCCATTAACCTACAATGTAGGGGGTTTGAGACTGGTCTGAACAAATTGTTCCTTTATATGATTTGTATTATCATTGATATCATTATCATTATTATTTTCGAAACTATTATTACTATTGTTCAAATTATCAATATTAGACTGGATCTGGTGAAGCATAATTTGTGAATTGAAGTATTCATTCTGAAGAAATAATCAGATTTTGTACACGAACGCTGCTTTGAGTGGTGCACACCACTTGATTTTTAACATCGAGAATGGGGTTCATTCACAGTTTTTCCCGACAGGAGGCATTGTGATGTGGATATCTACCATACTATCCTGGATTTCTATATCACGAAGTTAGTAACGTTTCAGTTATACAATTATGTGGTATGTACTCAAATCATTGACTAGTCACGGATTTCGTTTTGACATTAAAGTTTCAGACTCAGAAAGTAGTTCACAAAATAACACTTCTAAAAATTAATCACATCCTTGAATAACAATCAACTTTATTGAAGGCATTGAGAATTTCAGTCTTGTTTATAGGATCTCCTACATTGGAACAAAGATGATAAACTGTCGAATACCTAATCATTAAATAATTCGAATTCTTAATAGTTCAAAACACATTATATTTTATGATGAATTTTTGAGGAAAAATGAAAACGATACAGAAAATGGATTCCACAGAAAAACTACATTGAATGCTCGAATTGATGACCTCGTTGGTGAATGCACATAAGTTGTCTGTCCATACAATTTCTGTGGCAATTTTCGTACATAATGTGTGTCATATTATTATATTAATCTCTTATTTTTTATTTGAGGTAGTCGATATCTTCTCTAGGTGTCGAAAAAACTCCTTCTTGTATATTCAGATATTCAGACAAAAATACCTAACGAAGATGTCCAGGCTATTGGTTTATCATTCCCAATCCATTCTGTTGGGAATTCTGCATCTGAAATTTCCCTTACTTTCGCTGTATCATGGAAAGGGGCACCGTCTCGTTGAGAATATTGTATTTCACGGTGAATGTTCAATGGTAAATCATCTAGCTAGCCATCAAGCTCATTAGATGAAAAATATAGATACATTTCACCATTCAGATGCTTATGGTTGAATACATCGTAATACAAAAATTTCAAAAAAGGAATGACACGAATTTTCGATGCGTTGAGGTATCGAAATTATTGAATAATATCTGAGAAGTTTCGATTGTTGAATACGTTTCGAAGAAATTTCAACCATTCACAAAAAACTAACGACAGGCCGTAACTGAAAGTTGTTGTCACTGATGATGCTGGTTATTTTAAAGGAAACGCTATGAAAATATCGAGTATGATATACCAATGGATTGTGAATTTATCGCTCCATCAATACTTGTAATGGAAGGAACAGCTCCGTATTGAAAAAAATTGATGGTGACCTAGCTAACACGAAACATTCTATCAAAGATTCAATGTTACATCTTTATAGAACATTTTGAATACAATGAAACTTTTTCTCTCATTTTTTCTGATATTTTTTGAAATAACAACTCTACTCGAAAAAAAAAGAAAAACAGCAATTTTAGTTTTTCCTGTATAACTCGATAAGGTTGAAATTCACTGTGAATTACTCTTGACCGTTGTATTGTTGTCCATAATAGTTATTTTGTTCCAATCTGAATTCAATTTGAGAGCCATCGGTAGACAATTGTTTCAGCCTGTGGGCATCATCTGTACCGGAAAGGCAATCCTTGATTGAGAACAAACTTTTTTGACTTCAGATGAATTATATGGAGATATTTCTGCTGAATCTATGTTGGCAATCGCATACTTGTAACTATAGTAGTGGTACTATTCCATATTAGTAGGCACTAAATTCTTAGAAATATTATTGCATTACAACGAAAACATTGTTGTCAAGGTTGTGATTCTATATATTCCGTTATAATTTTTCCTCATCTGTTTAGTTTTAGTAAGCCACTGCAAGAGACAGATTAAGACAAAAACGCCAGTTATTTCTTACAATTTAGTATCTACTATTTTGTAATTATAGTATATCAATTCAAAACCACACGTGGGACCGGATCTGGAATATATTTGCGTGGAGGAATCTCCATTTCAGGTACCCACTTGCTCCGTAGACATGAGTCTTCCAGGTTGAAATGTAAGCAATTTGGCAGTGCCCGTGTAACACTAATTTGAGGCATCAATGGGATGAGCAGATTGATATGTTCACAAACATCCAGGCTACATTTGAGGCACTGATTAATTCAAAAATGACATCAAGTCTAGTTTGGGGAAATTGTGAAGGGCTGAGGAAAATGATCGACAGAAAAATGTTGACTATTTACTGGATGCCAGGAAATTCAGGTGTAACGCAGGCTATGAAAAATCTGATGATTGTGTCAGATTCTTATTATCAACTCCATACATGTATATAGGCGCTGAACCAGTTGTGAGGGTATCAGAATTTCTGGTATTTAATCATATTGGTAAGTGGGACTATAAAACTTCTCTGAACGTCATAATGAGTTAATCAACACATGCATGTAAAGCCTTCTTGTTTCCTTCAAAGACATGGAAATATTTTCCAATAATTTCAAACTTCATTGTGGAATTTCACATTTCAAAATTACATGAAATGATAGAAACTCTGATTCTGAGTTCACAAAGTGTGTTTAAACCTCCAAAATATCAAATATGTCAAGAACTTACTTCCTGTTCGAAATCAGATTCCATTTGCAATACCATTGGTAATAACTGATGATGAATTCTCTTGCGATCAGATGCTTCTTTTATATCAAGGCCAAACCAGAGGTGGTTCATTATCACCTGCAATGCAAACATTGTTAATTGCGTATTCAACATGTGATTCAAAAATTGTAACATCTCTTGTTCTGACTCTCAAAACAAGGTATTTGGAATTATATCGACAGCCCAGCAATAAACAGAACTACAAACATTATTGAAAACTGGCTTCAAGTAAGTATGATTGTAACTGTACATTTCCTGATAATATCAAATTATTTTGTAAATGATGCTTTGGAAATGATTTCATTCAAAATATTTGAAGTGTGTGAGAGAATCATCTTCTCACAGAATAAATGTGATCTATATGGAGATGTCAAGATCATCAGTAGTTCTTCCAGTTCTCTGTTTCACAAACCGCATGAGGGTACTGCAATAAGCAACCTGTTGTCCCTTTTCATGGATAGTTTGTTTATGAGTAGATCTGAGATGGGAGCAAGAGAAGAGTAAGATTACTTTCTACGAAATTGAATCTAATACGTGGATGAGGTGTTGGCCATTTCCTACACGGAAATGGGTAAGATAGAAGATTTGATGTCTCAACAACAAATTTTCAAATATAAAGTTCACGTATGAACTTGAAAATATCGTTGAGTTACAATTCTTGGATGTCATAGTTATAAAAAATTACGATAAGTTTCAAGTAGTCGATGCACTCAGGAAGAATAGTAGCACTTTCAGAAATATCCCTGATAGCTTTCATCATCGTCAACAACAAAAAATGGTGGGAAAAAATCTTCCAGTCCACAGACGAGTCACATTTCTCTTGAGCAAAAAAAAAAAACATTCATCAAGAAAATAGCTGAAAGTACCGAGATTTCTTCAAACATAATAGATGAGTTGATTTGGAAACAAACATTTTTATTTCATCAGACATCAAACCAGATAGCGAATCTGTATGAAAATAAATATCAGTTCATATCATCTCTTATCGACGCCAAAGCAATGAGTAGAACGTGTATCGAAAGAAGGCATTATACAGTTGTGAAGTTACAGAAGTTGAAAACAATTTGAGAATTGTTCATCCGGACAATCGAATCTTCTTCGACATCATTCTCACAACTATCATTACTTGATTTTTCATATTCAGATCTGAGAATCATTTTACAAATTTTCAATTATGTTCAAATGAATATAGTATTATGACAAACAAAGGTGAATAGGTTATTGATTTTCATAAGTAACAGGTCAGTCCATTCATGATTTATATATAATCCATTAGTGATTGGGCCCTGCTGATCTCATCTCTGAAGTACCTTCATTTTAGGCTTTACTCTATCACTTGAAACGGTGTATTGGGCTTGAGCTTCCATTCTTACAATTTGTTTTTTACAATTACAGAAATTACAATGAATTGTAAACTTCACTAGCTAAAATAAAGAATCAATTCTTCATTGATGATTATCAAACTTTAAAGTTTATTTTGTACAGCTGTTCCTCGCGACTGCATTCTCTGGGTTTTTTTCAGATTTTATAACAGAAGAAATTTCTTGTGCATTGACCTATCCTTCATTCATAATTGAATCCTTTCCCAAACTATGAATGAAACTATCCAAAGTTTCAATCATATGAAGTAGACCATACTATTATAGAAGTTTTTGCCAAGAAATATTTGACGTGAATTCCAAACTGATTCGAAAATCTCAAACACTAAATGTCAGGTAAAGCACATCAGTGAATATCGCGCCCAAATCCGTTTAGCTTTTTTTGAGAATAGCACACACATACTCACAGACAAACATTTGAATAAACAGTGATCATTTACACTTTCGATTAGCTGGTTTATATATTTTCAAATTGAAGACTATACATATGCTGAAAATGAAACCTAAATCATTCTCCTATTAGGTATTTCGTACAAAATTAGAGTTCACTCTGTGAAAAATATTTATTCTCCTGTTAGTCACCTAACATTCAATTACACTATCCCCATTTGATGCCCTGCTACCTGAAATGATTTGCCAATAAATTGCAACATAAAGTATTGAAATGTATTCATCGATTATCCTATCTGAAACCAACTTTGAACTTTTTCAAACTTGAAAATTAGATATTCAAACTCTTCATGAGATGGAAATATGTATATACATACTCGATGAAGTGGTGATTCGACATATAAATTCCAGCTCAAAAAACGAATATAATACAAGACTAATGAACAATATATACCAGTCAAAAATATATCAGTCATTCCGCAAATAATAATTGTGAAATAAAATTCCTCAAATATTATTAAACTCACCTGAGCAACTTCTGTGATAATCTTGGTACCGCCAGCACCTCCTACAGCCATTAATACATCACCATTTCCATCTACGATTATTGTCGGAGACATTGATGAAATCGGTCTCTTGCCAGGGGTTATAAAATTGGATGGGGTTGGTGGTACTCCATATACATTAGTCATGAATGGAGAAGAGAAATCATCCATTTGGTCATTGAGAATGATGCCTGTACTGATAGATGCAAATTTGGCTCCAAATCTACAGAACGAATACTATCAGAAATTCAGAAAATAATTTGGAGCTGTGACGATCCTGCTATATTTAGTTGAATGGGTGTCACTTTTAGCAGTCATTTTTATAAGTTTATTCAAAGTTAAACTCCTTATAGCAGTTCGCACAGATCTTAAATAGGTGGTACGTGTCTCTTGGTTAGAAATAGCTAATATTTTTTCATTTTATTTTGTTCAATGAACATGCACAAATCGAGGACACAAATCCGTTCAATTACATGAGGTATGAGACAATTCACATGAGTATCAGTTATCGAAAATATATCAGCTTATAAGTCCATTACTAAAGATTACAATTTTACAAACTTACACATTTCGCCAAGACAATCGAGTATTTTTTATTTGATCTTCTTTTGGGTATTTTCACCTTCCACAGTGAAAATACCCAAAAGAAGATCAAATAAAAAATTGATTTTCCTCCACAAAAAAATGAGTTTCGTTCAATACAATCGAGTACTTTCCAGATTCAACAAAAACTCTCTACTTTCCGCACTTTTCAGGAATCATCAATTGAATTTCGATCCAATTGGCTCATCTTAGTTCTCAAATCTAATTTTTTATATTTATAGTTATATGGCTATTATTGTGTTTCTGAATGTTTCCAATGAATGGTATTGGCATATCCATATGATCTTTTGATCTTTCACTGCCATCGAAGATGGCCTGATCATCCCTACTCATGTTTTTGGTGTACATGGGGAAGTTACTAAATGATGAAATCTAAATGTTAAGGATGTTTCGCAACACACACACAAAAAGACCGCTAAGTGATCATCTGTTTCTTGAGAAATCGTCTGTAAATTCAACGATTGATTTGATCAATTCTTCGATTCATTATACTATTTGCTGACTCTGGCTTTTTGGGGTTAGATGGAGGAACAGATGTATGTTTACTGTTGAATTTTAGTCCATATTGTAAATTCAACGATTGATTTGATTAATTTTTCGATTCATCATACTATTTGCTGACTCTGGCTTTTTTTGGGGTTAGATGGAGGAACAGATGTATGTTTACTGTTGAATTTTATTTCATATTGTACAATACTCATTATTACATACAAACACATTGACACTATACTCTGTTTGAAAAAAATCTGTTTTTCCGTCAATCAGCTATCGCTTCCATACGAACGGAAACTTTCTGAAGTTGGGAAACTTGTGCGAGCTAAGGGCTGACGAGGTCTTACCTTTTGGCGTGTGATTCCTAACACTTACAATAGATAATGACCATATTGGAAAATACTGCAAATATATCACCTACTCACTTATAATTAATGGTACTCGTGACGGACACAGCATCGCCTTCTGGAGACAACACTGTCAGATGTGCTGTACCATGATCTTCGGCGCTCACCGTGTGTGCTCCATAATGAGAAATATTCTGTTGAGTTGTGTTATCAGATATAAGTTGTCGAATAGTTTGAGCGTATTCTTTTGAAGTAAGGTTGGAAATTAGCTGAAATTGATAAAAATAATTCATTGAATCAGTTGAATTTTCATATATTCATACATTCGCACCTATTGGACGATTGGATTTGATTCCAAAATATAATCTTTCGTGATTTCAGTACTGTGAAGGCCAAAAAACTCTAACAAAAATGAATTCTGAAATGTTTGTTTCAGGTTTAGGTATATCTGCAAATGAGTTATACCAGTAATGATGTATATCTGTACATTGGTTTCATCGACATTAATATCAAAGCTGATACCAAATTCTCCAATATCAACAGGAATATTATTTTCACCTATGAATATTTGTTCTAAATCAATTAATATACATACATGTATTCGTAACCAATCACAATATGTATTGACCTTCATTCCAACCGTGACATCAGTAAAAAATTGTGTAACAATCTTAGTCTTGCAATGGTATGTTACTGAGCACCTTTTGAAGTGATAACTTTTTATGGAAGGGCAAACCGCTTCATTACCTAACGCATAACTGTATCAACTCATAATGAATGCAGATGAACAGCGCTGTAGTGACATATTTATGAACAAATGTTAATCAAATAACCAATTTTCTAATAAAAATTATACAAAATAGTAAATTCAGATATGTTCAAATACAATAAAATATCTCGCTAATCGAAAGCGGTGTGTTAATGAAAGTGAGATTAGGAATATATGTTGCTTGAATATGGTATTCTTCGAAGTACTTTTTGAAGCAACTCCTCTTCAATCTTCATGTTATCGTGAGTATAGTTTTGATATGAAGCCAAACGGATGCATAGTTAGTTTTGCTGATGATACTGTCATATGTAGACTTGATAACTACGCTATAATGAAGTGGTATGACGTAGGACTAATGACTATCAATATTTCAGTATGCTGATTCTCATATAAAATCCTTTCGGATTATCACTAATTCATTGACAGAACAGAGACAGACAAAACAATAATTTTCTCAGATCCCAACACAAATCAAATTTTACAATTCACAAAATCAATGATCAACTCTCCAAGTACAAAGACAAAGAACGTATCAAAACCACACATCAATTACTTTTATATTCAATGACATCCATGATTATATACCAATTCCGTTAGAAAATCTAGATATATTTTTCCAAAAAAAAAATTACTAAAACTCTGTAACTATCCACACTCTCAACAAGCTATTATATGTTATGAAATACTTCATGATAGTTCAGAATTTCCTTGATTTCCAAACACTAGATACATATTGTGTATCCATTATCAAATGATACCTATAACAAATTTTTCAAGCATCCTGAATTCACGAATTCCCTCCATTTACTCCTTTTTTGAAAATAATTACATTCAACATCATGTTCTACTTTTCGACAACGTATATTCATCAGTTTCTGACAGTTTCTCAAAGTTCCTCAATTCGTAAAGTCAAAGTAGTCTGTTCAACTTTCTAGATTGTCTAGATCATCTTCTTGCAAGTATTTTTCATCACATTGTATCAGACATACAATTCTCTAATACCTTCTGTTGATTATTGTCTGCCTGATTTAATTTTTTCGTATTTGTTGTACTATACAATTTCCTAAAATCTTAAACTATGTAAAACTTTCTGGGTACTGAGTTCTGGGTACTTGAGTTCACATTTTTTTTATTAAAAAAGTATGTTCATCAGTTGTCATTGTTCAACATCCTTAAATCTTTTTTTATGTCTACAGTCTACGAATTTCCTATAGTTTTCTATTCATTCAACATTTTTTACTGTGAAATTTTCTTATATTTCATATAATTTCCAGAATTTTTGAACATTCTGCATCTGATATTTTGAATTTTTCTCAGTTATCATCCTCAAACTCACCATTACCCAATATACTCAACTTTTTTCACATTGTAAATGAATTTGATGGTATTCACAGCATACTTTCATCCAAATATTCCATCATTTCGTGAAGGTGTCATTCAGATGTTCTCCATCTTGCGCCCTTGAAAATTTCCTTCTTGCATCAGATGTAAGTTTGTTTGAGACCAGTACCTTTTATTATTTCTGTTGAACATACCCAAGTTTGTGAATCAGGTTTTAAATGGAAAACGTATCTACATCTTATCTGCATTCAGTCAAAAGCCAGATGCAATAAGTCAATCTTCGGTTATGTTGGTTATCGTAAAAATGTTGGTGTGATTGGTACTTGAATGATCGATGATTATATTTGTGAAGAATTGTCCAAACGGACAAATAACTTATATCACACTCAGAAAACATTTGTCGAATTGAGGCCGTACAATTCATTTCAACATAGACTAACACGTTTACTTCTTTTTCTTCACTGACGATGAAGTTCTTGGCATTTTTTTCTGGTTCATTTCGCATTTTCTTTTCCAGTTTTGAAGAACAATGCCGAGTGGGATGGCGACGATTAGAGAACCTCTGAGCATAAATTCGAGCTGCATCAGTTGATTTTTTTTTGTTTCTTCGTAAATTAGCAACATGTCAATTTTCTCGTTTCTAGTATAATTTGACATATCTAATTATAACCTACACAACAAATAAATTTTTAAAAGTGACAGCATATTCATTAGCCTATTGGTTTAGGCAGTCCTAGGAACATCTTCAATTGTTTGTTACGGATAACTATAATAACAGGACTCAGTGCATAAGTATACCTGATACGTATTATTTGTTATTAGGTATGAACGTTTCTTGCAATTATTCAGGAAAATAGGGAAAATAAAATGAAAGTGTGTGGCATCAAATTATTTGTACAAAAAACCGACGAGCCACCCCCATTCCATTTGAAAAAATCAAGTTACCTGGAAAAATTCATATTTGCGACTGTGAAATAATTGTTCAAACGACTGTGAAGTCATAATCCACACAGTAGTAGTTTTCCTATGTTACTTAATCAAGAATAAAGCGATTTACACGATCCATGGCATTCTAGATCAAAACATAAAAATAATTTTATTTGTCAAAAATAGACAAATGGAGTGATGTTGGATTCAGAATGTCATTCTCGATCGAAGTAAGTGGAAATATATAAAATGTCCTATTCAAAAATCTAAAGTTGGGGTCATTTCCAGTTAAACCGGAAGTACGCCAAAGCAAGTAAATATGTCAAATGTCAATATGAACTATAATACACAACTCCCAAATTTCCTTTCTTCGTTTCTTTATCTAACATGTTAAAAAAGTTATAGGGGTGAGCCATCTTAGAGAATCACCCGTTATAGTTTGGGACAATAATAAAACAGAAACCTTTGAGTGTGAGTTTTTTTAAAGAGAGGCAGCTCGAGTGAAATATTCCGCATAGATCTTATTTTAGTTCTTGGCTGTGCAAGCTGAAATTTATGTTTATCATTCAAATCCAGGTTAGGCGAAGATGAGTATGTAGACACCGGACATCGAGAAGCTTCAAGTTTTCATATGGTTTCTCAGAAGAAAGTAGTCTATTTTGAAATAAAATTTTGGAACATGCATTTTGGGTTGTCTGTAGTCGATTTAGGGATTCATTTAGCATGCCACCCCATACTTTGATACAATAAATCATTATTGACTCAACAATAGACAATCATGTAGTTTTTGTTATCTTAAATGTCCCTCAAAGCATAAAACTACCTGAATAACATTTTCAGATGTTTTGCTTCATAATTACATGGACATCTCATCTGAGATGTTCATCTACAATGACCACCAAAATTTCATTTCTTGTTTTCGTTGTATTGAAGGACACGAGCATATTTCTGTTTCACATTCAACTTCATGTGAACAGAGTATATCTTCATCAGGCTGGTCGCTTTGGAGTATAAAAAATGTTGAAAATCCATTTTTATAAATGTTCAGGCTCAACAAGTTGTAGTTTAACAATTCTTGGATATTGTGCAATATATCTTCAGAATCTGTCTTCAGCTTGTTTCAAGAATTTCCAATTACAACTATACGGCATCAGATATCATATGTCCTTCAAAATCAAGAATAAAACTATTGCTATTTATCTAGATTAGGAACAGAACTGGACCTAGTACTTTCCTTTGAGAAACCTCAAGTTTCACTTATCTGGCACTGCTGGTTTCATGATCTAGTTTGATTTTTTGCATTTTAAGTGTTGAGTAAGTAGTCTTGAATCAGAGACTTCTGCGTTGGCACTCTTACACTATAGTAATGAAATTTTTCCCAGAGCTTGTCATATGATACTGTGTCAAAAGCCTCGGCAAGATCAAGAAAAATTATAAAACACTTTTTGTTCTCTCCAAGGTTTCCACAGCTTTCCCAACAAAGCGATACATTCAATGAAAAAAACTTGTTGCAAGTGATGTGCGTAGGAAGATGATGTTTAAACATCTTCATATAAAAACCAGACACTAGTGCAGTCGTCGGTAAAAGGAAACAGTGAATACTAGTAGGTAGTCTCATCCAATGGGTTTAGTAGTGGAAGAATTGGCGACAATATGGATTCTGACAAAACCATTTTCTTCAAAAATTGAATACTTGATGTGATTTATGGAAACCAAGTTCATCGATAAATTCCATGAAACATATTGAATTTTTCGTCACGGATCTGAAGGAACGCCATGTCAACGTATTCACAAATATCAATTCTCTTATGAAGTGATTTCAGAGTGTGGCGCACTTTGAATTCGAGTATTTTTGGTAAAGTTTTTATGGAAAATTGTATTTTTTATGTTACACGTTTATATTGGGATTTTTGCGCATATTTCCTCAAATTCCATACAGGAAAGTGGATAATGCTTTCAACTCACTTCCGTAATATTTGCCCAGTCTTTATCTCCTAGTTCCGTTCTCTTCGCATAAGCAAATTTGAAACTTTCAATGATTCGTTGATAGTTAGTAATACAAAATGGATTCGACCTATCTAAGAAACCATCCAACAGATTGAGTATAAATGTCAAAATTGTTCCAGAGCCTGGATTTGGTGCAGTCAGAAGAGTCACTCCTCCTTCCAGTGTTGTCTTTATTGGTTTCTGCCATACAGGTCTAAAAGAGAATTCTCTGAGTAAATATTTCAAATTTACAAAATTGATGATAATGAAAAGGATTGTTTGGGTTTATGAATCATCAGGACATGAATCAAGTTACTTACAAAATATCTAAATTGATAGGAAATATTTTGAAAAGGAACTAATTTTTGGAAAAAAAATGTTTTAGCTTTCTACTTCTTCATTTCGATATGAAAAATGCGAAAATCTTTCAAAGAAAGAAAGGAAGCAATCATTTTGAAAAATCAACTATATACAAGGTATGTAGGTAATGCAAAAAAGTAACTTCCAGACGCAAACAGGAGAAAAAAGTCATTTCGAAACAGCTTTTTTCATATAATCATTGAATTACATGAAAGAAAAATAATATCGAAACAAATGAATTCAAATGAACGCTGAATTATACAAAAAATATTATCCTCTATTCCGTTTTCATTACAAAAATTCGTGATGGGATCGAATCAGATAACATTCACGGAATTCACTTATATGAAACACTGTAATCCTTACTGCTAGACATCCGATGTTTCGCCGTAAGACACTTGCCTTATCGGCCCTCCACTGCATGATCTACATATGTTTGCGAAGAGTTGATTTTTTAAATTGATTGCTTTTTTTTCTTCAAAAGATTTCCACATTTCTCGTATCAAGATGTTGAAGTAGGAAGCAAAAACTTTTTTTCCAAAAAACAATATTTGAATTTCTTGAACAGTTGGTATAAAATTTCAAGGATGAATAAAATGAAACTATTGAATTTCGACCTACCTATATTCTTTCATATCTATTTCTGTGATTATTCCCCCCTGATTCTGTATATCGGCTACAAAATCTCTAGTTAGCGACCCATTGTGCAAAGCATTTCCACCCTCTTTGGCGATGATTTCTAAGGTTTTGGCAAGTCTTGGAAGAAAGTAGTACTGCCCTTCAACATATGTGTCATTTGTTTTTGCATCAATGAACATTTCCCTGATGAAAAATGAACCTCTTTAAAAAAATAGCAAGTATCAACCACACAACCACAATGAGCGGCATTCAAATATCGTTAAATGTCTCTCAAGTGTGCTGTATGCCAATAATTGATTGATGATGAAATTCTTTATCCAAATTTTCTAGGACGAATCTTTATTGAGAAGGATTGACTTGTGCTTTGTGTTAGGTACTTACCGCAAAACTGGATCTGTATATAAAGTCGTTTTTGCTTCTCTGAAAACATTTTCAATATAAGGTGTCACCAGTATCCCATTTTTACATAAATTTATTGTGGGCTCTATTAAATCTCTCCAAGGCACTCTGCCGCCAAACTTCTGATATGCATTCCAATATCCACTCAGTTCTGCTGGTACTGCCACAGATAAACCTCCTATATATTTGAGAAGGAAAATGAATATTAATAATAAAATTCCAGCAGAAGGTTAAAATACAGAAATGATCCTTCCTTCAACTAATTCTTTTATTCTTGTGGAGTTCTTCAAATTCAAAAAAATTTCAAACTTTTCAGCTCATAGTATTATTCATATTTTCACAGATTTGTGAGCGGTTGAAAGTAATATATCAAGAAAGTGGCTCAGAACACTCGATTCTCATATTGAACTATCATTTTTACGCGAGTTTATCGGAGTGACTGTTGGGTAATGACATTAGTTTGCCTCAAGATTGTCAAACTTTCGGAAAAATGGCCGACTGGTAAAAATTGATAGAACAGTAATTGTAAAAAATATTTTGAAAATGAAAGTCAAATAATTCAAGGGATGTACTGAAATATTTTATTGAACATATTTTCTTATATGTGGAAATGACAAATATACCATAATCCTCACTCGAATGAACAATTTCTTCAAGTTTTCTGTGAACTTCTTCAGTAGTGATTGAACCTCCATTGAATACTACAAAAGAAAACCATTGAAAAAACTTTCGTATGCAGCATGAAAACATCAATGATAGAATCTTCTGCAAAAATCAAGAACACTGACTGTATAGTATTCAGAAATCTTCATTCTCAAAACTAACTTTTTCCGAATCGAGTATAATAACCACTGAAGCCACATTTTTTCTTGTTATCAAGTTTCATTTTCAGTTCACCATCTTATGTTTCAATTTTTTCATTAAGTGAGCTCTTTTTGATGAAATATCCTTGTTTTTTTCTACTTAGCTGATAATTGAACTAATTCATATATGGTTAATCTTAGATTTTGTTTTAAATTTGTCTATTTCGTCTGAAGTGGAAATTAGAAAATAATTGTTTTCATTCATCTCATTAAAGTGATCATGAATTTCTACAAAATAAACAAATCATCGATAACACAACTTTGTCTATGCTATTTGATATAAACCTTTCTCCGTTTTTTTCTTGCTTTTTGGTATTCAAGCTATCACAATAGCGGTAGTATATCTATGAACTCGTGAAGAACAATTTCATATACACTATGTATAATTTTTCAGAATTTATGTTTGGATTTGATGAGTTATTGGAGACATTAGAGACATGATTATTATTGGGAAAGAAAGTTTTTGGCTTTCTACTACTCCATCTTGATACAAAAAATGTGGGAATCTTCCAAAGAAAGGAAGGAAGTAATCATTTTTTTGAAAAAATG
>WOGR01000794.1:0-22822 GCA_015342045.1 Leptinotarsa lineolata
CGCAAACATAACTTGCAACCTTGATAGTCTGGAACATCGAAGAAAGGTTGGAGATTTGTCTCTTTTCTATAGATACTTTCACGGGAAGTGTTCAAGGAACTTGGCACATTTGATTCCACCAAGAACGGGGAATATCAGAAATACGCGACGGACTTTGGCTGCTCATCGTTTTGAGGTTCATCTCAGTACACCTCGAACTTGGCTGTTAAAAAACTCTTTCATTTGGAGAACTGGGTTCATGTGGAATAAACTTCCTGAGAACTTTTTTCCCAATGTATTTAATCTCCAGTGATTCAAATCCAGTGTGAATCACCACTTTCGCACAGGCACCGCTTTTAGAGCGCCTTAAGGTTTATCCTGTAGTGCTTGTATTTTTTCCTTGAAAAATATCCAAATGGGGAAAAGTATTTCGATAAATGTAAGCACATTCATTGAAATTTAAAGTGTAATAAAAACTTCAATCCAGTAATGTATAAAATCATAGTTTAGGTAAATATTTCGTGATCTTTCGATTTTGTGTAGCGATTTTAGATATAGAAGTCATTTCCAACCATGGTTGTCGTGTATATTTTATTTCATGTGGAGATTTTTTTCATTAATTTAAACGTTAACGGGTTCATATACACTTCCATTATTAAAATTTCTGTTATATCAACATGAAAATGGTAACATGGCTGACGATCTGTGAATTGCCCTGATGCTCCCTAGATGGCTCGGGGAGTTATTAACACTGTATACCCAAAACACGAGGCTAATGAATAAGCAGTCGATGCCGTTGACACTCAAAAAAAAGAAATTCTGTTCTTTTTTACCGTTCTAAAAGTGTCCTGACCACAGTCATCGCACATGAGTGAGTTGAAATTGATAATTTCACAAAAACATAAAAGTATTCAATTTCAAAAATTCTGTGGATTTATTATATGGAAAAAGTACTCACCCAGTTTTAGTTTGTACAGAATTGTTGTTTTTCCAGCACCATCTAACCCTACCATCAGAATTCGCAAATGTTTCTTATTGTGAAATCGGTTAAAAAGATGGGATATTATAGATCCCATTTCATATTTCTAAACTCTCAATGATATAATTTCAAATATGTCACTGTCAGTTTGACATATGCTATACAAATATAGTCAGAACAAATCCAGATAACAAAACTTATTTCCTTAAGTTCAATAATGATTTGATAAGAGTTTAAGAGAGAAAAAAAATTAGGCTCACATCTAGATCAGAATTAATCGTGGAAATCACAAATAAGAAATATTATTCCATTCAATTATTTGAAAACAATTTATTTTTCTTTAAAAATATTTAAAATATAATAGGTTTACAATTTTGTAGTTTTAAGTATTTTCATTTATTATATTATTCTCAGTGTGTTTTTATTTTCAATATGTGCTTTACATTCTTCCTACTATAAACATGTGTAATGTTTCTTGAGATTAATGAATTTATTATTATTATTTATACTATTATTATTATTTACTTTTCATTATACTGTCATTGGGTACTGTTACGTTTTCCCCCGTGGGTTCACCAATAATTGACTACACTGAACAATTATGAAACTCATCTTTATTTCACTAGTAATATAACAAAACTATTATTCGAATTTCTATGGTCTTATTAGGTCGCTCCGCGTACCGCACTGTCTCAAACTTGACTCCTCGACGAGCGGTTGGCGCTAATATTTGGCAGTCGAAGGTGATGGAATATTCCTTGGAATTCCATCGAAGCGATGGTAGCGGTATTCTCGTCACATCTAGAATGCCGACGAACATCGAAGATTCGCGAAACTTCATTCGGAATGAGCGCGCTCTTAGCCACGTCACAGTTGTTTTATAGCTACCGGTGGCTGACGGCGTTATTTTTCTTAGGACATGATTTATAACAGTACGAATTAACCAAACAAGTTTATCCAAGTTTCGAATCATGGAATATTTCAATACTGTTTCTTTTTCATTGGTTCTTCAATAGTGTGATTAACAAATTTTCAACTACTTCATCATCTCTGTATTTGTCTGAATCGTTCTTTCTATGTTAATCAGTTTTATCTCAACAGTGTTATAATGCTTAACTATATCTCTTAAATTGTTTCGTAAAATATGAATAAATTTGTAATGTTTCTTAAATTCTTCTCTTAAAATACTTTGGGATTGAGGAATAGAACATGAATAAAATGGATACCAGAAGAATATTCTGGAATATATTTTTCATAGTGGGTTAGTTAAAAAGTGAAATTAGTGAAACTATTGAAAAATTTATTGAAAAATAATGAGAATTTGGAACATTCTTACAAGTGTTTTGCTGACCTATCTCACTTGATTCCACTGGGAGCCATATATACGTTCGTCTCAAATTTCACAAACAAGGTACCTACTTGTTGAATAAACATTCCGAGTCATTTTTTCACACGAATAATTTGAAATACATCAAATACTTGGTAAGTTACCTAGGTCTAAATAATAAATGCACTAAAGAATATGTGACTTAGTCAAAGTATATACAAGTATATACAGTATATGCAAGTATATACAGAGGGCCAAGAGCGGAACCATGTGGCATACTAACGTAAATCATCACTGTCGCACAGTTACGTCTCTCAGAGTGCTTGTTGAGGAATCTCTAAAAAACAAAAATAAAGGGAAGAGTCATTATGAAATAGCTTTTGACAGTTGATGTATTGTCTACACAGTTTTCCCGAATCAGTACATGAAAGTATATCCGTGGCGATCAGCATTAAAGTAGCAAAACTTGTTCAGTTTGTTATGAGGTTGTCTTAAAAGTTTTGGCCGTTTTTATGAGTCTCCTTTGAACAGTAATATCTCAATGAATAGGTTCTAAATTTAATCGAAATGAGCGCCATGTCAATTGTGTGCTCGAGATTCGATAAAGTCGACAAAGGCTTTTTTTGCCTGGTCCTGATTGGTGAAGTTTCTACCGATGAGAATTTTATCGAAGTGCTTGAAAAGATAGTAGTCGATTGGCGTATTGTCTGGAGAGTATGGTGATTTTTGAAACGTGCGGACGGGTATTGTTGTGGAGTAGGATCGGACCTCGTCTGTTGACTTGTGCCGGCTGCTGCTCATGCGATAGTCAGTATATTTCCTCACATTAAGACCATGCTGTTATGGTTTGGCCTAGTTGCAGAAAGTTATAGTGAATCACACTACCCGCTGATCACCGTATAGTAAGCATGATCTTGTTTTGGTGGGACTTTGCCTTTGAGAAGTGCCTACTTAGCTCATTGGTGTCTTACCAGTGTCCTGAGAGTATCCTATTGTAGAGGAAACACTCTTCATCACACGTGACGATTCGATCCAAATACTCGTCCTAGATTACTGTAGTTCTACCACTTCGGGGCTCATCTTCGAAGATGAAATCTTCCGAAGGAAATTTCGGAAACCATTGTCGAAAAAAAACACTTGATATTAAAACGGACGAAACTTTCGAAACAATTCAATATAACATCGAAAATATAACTTTGACTTTGTTCGAGTCGAGAGCTTTGTTTTCTGGAAATTAAGAAGAAGAAATGATCTATTTTCACTCCTCCGTTCGATAGGATCGAAGTTGTCGGGATAAACGTAGTCTGTGTTACAAGTTGAAGAGAGAATGAAAATAAAATAGTAACTGAAATCAGAATTGCCTTTTCCTAGAATATTTTCAATTTCTTATAACTCAATCAGAAAGTATTTTAGAAGTAGTGATTCTCTTCCGAACTGACAGGAAGATTCATTTTCCACAATATGTTCCGTCTTACTATAATTTATTCTATCTAAACGAGTGAAATTCATATTTTATGACACGTACTCTACATGGTGAAAATCTTTACGCTGTCTACATTTTGCAGAAAAACGAGTCGTATCTTCAACGGGAAGGTCTGTTTCTCAAGCTTTGATATAATTTTTGCTTGCTGTTTTATTTCCATTCTGCTTGATTCCAGTTCCTCAAAATAAATTTACTTCAATCCTGAAGTTACCGCCCTTTTGCATATCTCGGGGAGTCCCGCATGTAGATACTGAGAAATTTATAGCTTCCGTTTTTTCATACATGTAAAGTGTGTCATATATTTTAGCAAACATATTGTCATAGACTCACTAGTAATGATGAAATCATGAAAAGCGAATCAAGAATAATACCTCATGCATAAAAGCACTGCTCTCCATATCCATTTCATTTTCTGTTACCTAACCTACCCTAACCTCACATAACCTATCCTAGATGGTACCTTGATGTAATATGTCATGATAATACATAAAGCAGGTTTCCACCTGAATTTTATTCAATACAAATTGCAATTATGACACACTTTGTCGCTTTCTGCTATCCTTGTATCACCAAATGCAATTTTCTACCATTTTCTCACCACTTTTTAAAAACGAAGGTGCTTGTTGTAAATATCAACTTAAGTAACATGAATAATGGAATTATAAACCTTGTACCTTGTTACAGAAGTATCATAATGTTGAGTCACAGTGCGAGGTAAGTCATAAAAAGTTGTGGATATGCTGCATGTTTCTTTGTGTTATACTTTTTGACGTTTCTTCTTTCAAAAAGTCACTGTTTTTTTTATTGCCTGACTATTCTCTCTTCCAACACACATACACACACGTACAAGACACACAGAATTCTAGTTTGATATTATAGGAATTTGTATTTTTTAAATCTAGAAGTATACTCCAGTGCACAGTTTGAGTATTCAAACTTTCTTTACCTCATTCTCTACCAAGTTTCCTCACAAAAGACGCTGTGTGTTTCTATACATTATTTTATACACAACCCACAAAAAATAGATGAGTATTAAGAGTGGAATATAAATATTTTTTCGACTGGTATTGAATTTTGGAAATGAATAAAAATAAAGTTTTCCATATAATGCAGACTTTTTGTAGGACACTGTATACTTAACCTAAATTTTTCCTGTACAAAAATAATATCATTAGCAAATTATGACTTGAGAGCTATAGAACATTTTTCAGAAGATTTGAATTATATGAAGTATCGAGGCCTAGAAAGTTTGAATATAATAAATCTACCCTGATCTGTAATTAAGGTAACTTTTGGTAGGAATATGATACCTAAAATATTAGATATCCTACTAGAATAGATCCCGGTTGAAGATAATTTAGAAACTATTCAAATAACTTCGATCGAGATTACATTTTGAACTATCAACAAACAACATTCGAATTGTATTAAACCAATAAACGACTGCAAAACAGTATAAACGTATCCTCCAACACTATTACTCGTACATTAGTAATCTCATACTCAGGCAAGCACTTCGCAATATCTCATTCATGCTTTATGAAAATTCACATAAATTCCCTACAAGAATAACAAAATCTAAGAACAACACACACTCCAAACTGATTGGTTTATCTCGATCGAATTTTCGTAGAGCTTGGAATTCATACACTAAACATGTATATGTAGATAAAGACAATTCAAGTTATATTGTATTGTCAACACTAACAGCTAGTTTGAATCCTTTTCCCAATTCCGCTAATAGTGGAGTGAACGAAACAAGTGATAAATAATTTAGGAAATTGAGGTGACAGAAAAACTATCAGAGGTGTACTTTGAATTGTTGAAACAAAGCTCAAAACTCAAAAGGAAACTCCGGAAATTTTCACTATGTAATTCTTAACATTTTGAGGTCACATCATTCAATTTGGATTTTTTTTATTTGATTTATTGCTTCAATATTTAAGTAATTTTAATATTAATTGAATTTCAAAATGTTTCCAGTTTTCCATTCAACACCAAAATAATATAAGTTCCACAGTTTGTTCGATTTTACATGTTATAGTTCAATTTTCAAACCGTTTATTCGGTTTCTTTAATGAATCATCCACCGAATGGATGTGAATGTATTAGCCTGAATTGGCTCAAAAAGAGGCCAACAATGCCAAAATTTTTACTGTCAAGTTTCTTTCGGAACTCTGTTCATTGAATAACTCGTTTATTTTCAATTTTACACGAAAAATACTCATTACAAAAGTTGTTTGAAATCGAATTCCCTACAACTTTGCTGTTCATAGAAATTTTTTCGTATGATCGATTTTCTTTCGATTTACACCCGAAAAGAGGGGGTGTTTATTTTATTGAACAATTCGTTTATTTTCAATTTTACGAGAAAAATGGTGATATTTCAATTGTCATTCACCAAAAAAAGAAGGCTAAATAATTCTTTAACTCTGACGCCAATTGAGCTTTTTCAAAGACTTTTTTTATAATTAGTGAGTTGGGAATTTAAGATAGAATTTCCGAAATAAATATATGTAAACTGTTGTCATTCCAGAATCTGTTATTTCAATTTCAGAATCAAATACATTTTATCCTCGTTTACTCGACTATCAGTTCATTCCTAGTTTTATAGTGGAGTAACGTTTCTTCTTTCTCTGATTCTTATAGTATGCCGTCCCCAAACAGGGGCAAAAAAAGTGAACTAATGTATGTATGCGTAGTAGGCTGCGTTATGTTACTTATGCTATACAAGATAAGATAGAGACTTAGTCGAATAAATCGTAACAGGGGGTTTGATCAATTGTTACATGAGTAGATGCGCTATGTCGGTTCTGCCGCAAACTTTTTCCTTGTGAAAATTGAGCTTTTAATATTTTTATATCTGGAAGACGTGCTCACAGTACGCTCAATAATCTTTACACATGCATCATCGATGTGTGCACTGAAAGACGACAAAGTAATGAAACAAAAATTTGCAACTGCTTGGAATAACCTAACCTAACTTTTCAACGGAGAATTGGCTTTATTCATGAAACTTACCCATACGATTCTGAGTCAATTTTATGAAATTCGCCAGAACTGAGAATTGAAACCATGGAAACTTTTTGATAAACAACATGTAAACGATGTAAACTGTCAAACGATAGTAATACATCATCATTTGGTCTCAAAATCTAAGAAATTGCCGACAACTCACATTCATATGGAGTACTTTGATGTACTGTGTGAACGCTATGCTATCATCCAAATACGAGTAAGAGCTCTCTGTGATTAAACTTGAAGGGGAAAAAGATGCTATACATATAAAAATATGTGTTTCCGAGAAGCATCGGTTGTTTGAAAATCAGTGAATCAGTGCACTTTTGCTCTGATCAGCACAAAAATTTATGCTCGGGATGAAGTCGACGATGGCCTTCTTTGCCTGGTCCTGATTGGCGAAGGTTCTATCGGTGAGGAAGTTATCGAAGTGCTTGAAAAGATTGCGAGAGGTCTGGGGAGTATGGTGGGTAAGGCGCCGGTCGATTTGTTTAATTTTCGGACGGTGATTTGTGAAACGTGTGGACGTGCGTTGTTGTGGAGCAGGATCGGACCTCTTTTGTTGACCAGTGTGGGCTGCTTCTGGCGCAATATTTGATACATTTCGTCGATTTCTTCAGAATGAGACTCCGCTGTGATGATTTGGCCCGGTTGCAGGAAGTTATAGTGAATCAGAGCAGCCTCTGACCACGATACAGTAACCATGGTCATTATTTTGTTGGGTTTTCGCCTTTGGGAAGTGACTAGGTAGCTCATTGGTGTCCAACCACTGTCCTCAACATCTCTTGTCGTAGAGGATCCACTTTTCATCACACGTGACGATCTGATTTAAAAAAGGGTCGTATTGGTTGCGAAAAAGCAGTAAAATAAATATTTAGTGGGGTATGGAGCTACATAAAATGGACAGAACCTTTGGAATAACCTAATATTTTATTGATGACGCATGTGGATTCTTTTATCGTTCCATCTGTTCAAACGTGAGTCGCTGACAATTTCGTAAACGTTGAAGCTTGAAGCTGATTGGTGTATTAATATCGTTTGAAAGTTTAATTTTGTTCATTATGAAGTTTATGTTGTTTGAAGTCTTTTATACTATACTAAAATTCCATAATAGAAGGCACTAAGTTCCCAGCAATAGTATTGCATTAAAACGAAAACATACTTGTCAGGTTGTGATTCTATATATTTTATCATCTGACAGCTCGATTTTCTGGTCATTCATTCTGAATTTTCAAACGTCGGTCCTGTGTCCCACACAATGTAACATTATGGCAAGACCGAAGAGTGTTTATATAAACAAAATTCATCGTCGTGTTTTGAAAAGATGCTAAGTGAGATATATTTGTGACATAAACACACACACACACTCCATCACACGTGGGGACGGACGAAAATAATGATATTTTTGTATAATCCCTGCCCTAGATGAACATAAAAGTGGAATAATACACTTTCTATAGATTTATTTCATTCCTAAGAAGTTATATATTTACGGAATAATTATTGTGCTGACGAATTTTATGGAATTTGACCGAAATCATAACATATAGTTACTTTTAAATGTATTTCATAAACTAAAGTGATTCTGTATTGAAAGGATTCATTACTTTGTCGACTTATTTTGGAAGCACAATGATGACTTATATGTAAAGATATATTGACCGTCTCTGCATACTTACGTTTCTCAACAAAATTCTGGTACAAAAATATGCATATGGATTTTGTAACAGAATCGACGATCATCTACTAAAATAGATTATTTCTTCTATTTTTCGAGTTAGATAATAAAATAATGTATCGTCATCGAAGGAAATGAAACTCTTTATAATTTCCTCAACTGTCAAATATTTTCAGTTCAAATGTTTCCAAAAAAGTGACTATACTGTAGAATCACACGTTTGCTTTTGTTGATCCAGCTCAAAAAACTAGAAGAATGAATCTTGTACCCTGTACATAGAGTTGGTGTTGTGATCATTCTTTTATAGCAGAAAAACATATATTTTTGATTTTGAGTTGTAACAAAATATATTCCCATTTAGAAAAGCAGTTTTCTTTATGTAAATAAATTAGGTACCCGACACACTTCATAAACACATTACACAGGTGTCTGCGATTTTTTAGATATTTACTTCATCTTTGTTGTAATGACGTTTTGTTTTGTGTTCTTTTCAATCGAGAGGGAAGGTAGGTTTAGGTTCTCGTTTGCATGATGTTCTGTTAAATCGTTAGGGTTTGTTCATAGAGGAAGTAATTTTGTTATATTGTTAAATCGAAATTTGGATACCATATAGTTTATGATGGTGACCACCTTTTCACGAGGATAATATTGGAAAGTTGCAAAAACCATTAAGGTAGAGAAAACAATGAATTGAAAAGAATATTGTGACTTGTAACGAATAAAGACACCAAATACACTTCTCCAAGAAATTAACGCACCACTTCAGTGAATTCAGTTATTTATAGTCGGAGGAGAAATAAAAGTTGTAAAAAATAATCGCACGAAAATTTTCACGATTTAATTCCATTTTTGGGCCGAGATGAATCTTTTAAGTTACTGTAAACAACACAAATAGCGCTCGTATGTCAAGACGTTCTGAGTACGTATAACCTGAAAAATGCTCAACTTTACGATAGAGCTGTCAGTTGCCAGATTGCAACACTAGGGTTGCCCAATCCCGAAACATAAAAGGCAATCTATCGTATAGCACTCACATTTCGAAACTGAATTTGTAGACTTCGAAGTGCCAAAATTCTCAAATATCGATTCTTAATAGGGGTAGTTACTCGATTTCGTCCTTGCCCGGGTCTGCGAGCATGATCGCCTGTTTCACGAAATCTTTCCAAGATCCGTATGATGGATGTGTGACACATTGAATCGACAACCAATTCATCGGTAACTCCAGCCTTCTTCCAAAAGTATTACTGCTTGGGCATATTCGTCACGGGTAAAATTAAGTGATTGATGCTCCATAATAAACACAATTAGGAATCCTTCAGAAGTAAACAGTAACCGAATAAGTACATGTCTTGAACTCGTACAGATTTGTGAACTCGATAGGTACATTTCGTGCTTTTTTATATTTTTGCGAATGAAAGCTGAAGCACCGAATCACAGTCGAAACATATCACATTCACAAATGGCATATACGAGGGGTTTACCAAATATAACATTGTAGTAGGAGTTTTCATTAACGCTAACAAAATATTTTGAATTTTCAATGTGGTGCGTTAATTTATTGGAGGAGTGTATATCACCTCAAGTGGATATGACCGAAGTTAAATTACAAATCTCCAAGTATTGATATAATTCAATTGAAATGATATTATGATGAAAGATAAACGAAGATCATCTGGTTCTCCAAACTAAATCAGCTAGTTTGGAAGTCATAAATTGTTTTAAAATGTTTTTGCTTTAGAGTTTGATAAAAACCAAGACATCTCATTTCTTACTTTTCTTATATCAACATTCACTGAATCATTTCTTTGGAATCATCGTACTGTACAATCTTAGAATTATACAAAAGATTCAATCTTTGCACAATTCTGTTATGTGTGCAACAAAAGAGTTTTTTGAGTCAATAGTGTACAGGGTGTTAATATTAAAAAAAAATACTTAGTAAAACACAGGTTATGTATACTGTAGTAAACAAAACTGTATGCACTATAGATATCCGAGATCAGTGTGGCGAGAGAGACAGCGTAACGCCGAACAGTGGGAAGAGAATCTCACAGTCGCTTGTGCATGGCAATGCGTCGCCACGGAATGTGTCGCCACGCCAGCAATAGCTTTTCGTGCGATGTTTCACATCAAAACTTCTCACGTCCAGAAATGCATTATTTACAAGATACTTAGTGCTTTACATACAATAATAATTTGAATTATAATGACTTTACAACTTGCTTAAAGACAAAACTACAGTGTCACATAGAACAGTTGGCTTAGGGTTCTTGTCCAAAACTTAACATTGGTCAAACAGTGGGGGACCTTTTCTCAAAGAATAAAAAAACACCGAAGTGATATTTTGAATGCGAAGTCCTGCAAATCATATTAAAATACGAAAGTGCTTTAGTTTTATCCTATATTTTCTTTGTGGTATGTGTAGTACAGTTATTGCACAGTTAGTTATTCTCAGGCACAATGTATTACAGCCTTAACTGTTCTCAAAAACCACTGTGGCATGGTGTGTTGAAAATTGCAAATAAACTTCTTGGTTCACGTTTGTCAGAGGATTTTTTCAATCCTCAAAAAATAGATTTCACCAGAAAAAAAAGTCTTTTATATTTTATGAATATTTACTTGACATACATAACTTTTCTTTTGCCTTTTTTTGGTAACAGGAATCCCAATAGTGCTTCTGTGAGAAGGTGAGGTTTGCCAAGATTTGTAGACAGATTTGACACTGACTTGAAACATTTTACCAGATACATCAGAGGCGTAATTTTTACAAAAACACATATTCATTCAAAAATTTCGTGATTTTTAAAAATTGTTTGATATTGAAACTTTTGCTTTATATATTACGCTACTGATGATCACCACTCAACTGTGTGCCCAACAAAATTTATTATCAAGACAGTATTGTTAGTTTTAAAGTATTGTATTGAAGTTTTTATAATTGGGACTATAATTTTCCGAATTGTTCTTGATTGAAAATTATGTTGATCGCATATTCTTTTGAAGCACGCCAATATTTTCTTTGGTTTTATTCGCTTACAGGTGGCTAGTATATCGGCTTCTTTCGAAAAACAAATTGAGAAAGAAAATTGAAGTGTCAAAAATTCTAAATTTGTGTATGGAGCTCTGAAATAATGACTTATTTTTTGATTGAACAGCTGATGCTCACTACACCACATTCCTTTCTATTTAATATTAGGTAAAATGAAAAAGTTTTTCATTTGCTTTTGTTAGCAAACACTTTTGAATTTGTGGGAACCCTACGTCTTATCAAAACTTAATCTGGTAAAGCACCAGGAAATTGCTTTTCAAAATATCGCCTTTCTTTTTTCAAGCGCTTCAATATACAGGCCTATCCAAATAAAGTGTCCATCACTGGCAACTTTCTTATCATTATTGGAGATACGAAATCCTCGAAATTAGCAAATAAGTAGTCTATACTCATTGAGATGCAAGAAAAAATGTGGAAATCAGAGCCCAATATCAAAGCTTTCATGATTCAACACCAGGTGACCTGCTAAAGATATCATCAGTGATACTAGGCTGAACCACGAATGTATTGCTGGAACAGATCGGTCCTCTATTCGCCTTGGAAAGCCTCGTTTTTATGATGGCGTCTTCGGAAGGGGAGATGTCCTCGCCTTCACATGAAAAACCTGTATGGAATATTGTTTTCTCGTGGGAAATGATCTTCTTGGTATCCGCTTGCCTGTCAATGAACAGCGCACTAAAAAGCCAGAGTGTCGTTCGCGCTGCGATAGGCCATCCTACAAAAGAGCTGTACTGCTTGGATATTATTCGGTTTGCTAGCGTTGTTAGTTATTAGTAACATACCGTCTCCTCAGGCAGAAAAGTGTGACATGCTGTAGACTTAGTTGAAAATAAGAAAATGTTTTTCAAGAGCCATAGCCAATACCTAATGGTGTATTGAAAATTTCGAATTAATGAGAGTGTGTTCACTGAAACACCTGATTTCATAATCAGTGAGGCCACAGAACATGTTGTTACTGGGTTACCATGAGAACTTCATACATAGTTGAAAATTCTATCTTCTGGTACAATGCAAATATATCTCAAAACACAAATTCGTTTCTGATGAATACCGCCCAGTTCGGCCATTTGTGGCCGAACTGCATCGATTACGTCACACGTGTCTCTCACTCTTACACACACACCTCTTATGAACCATCAGTTCGTGCCTAAATTTAAGAACATTTCCCTATCTTCTATATTAAAATGAAGTCACAATTTCCCTAAAATTCTAAGAAAATCAATAAAATTGGTTGAATATAGATAATGAGCCAATTTTTCCCAGGAAAAATAACCGCCATCACCATCAACAATTCGCAATTACTTCCAACCTGCGTTCAATTCCCCATCGGAAACTTTTTTATGACGTCATGGCTATCGCCATACAGCATCACAAAGGTGTGGCGAGCTTGCCTCGGATGACGTAAGCGCACCACTTGACTGTCTGGTCTGTTTCGTTGGCTGACAAGCAGTGACATGTTGAAGAAATCGCGCCATATGGCTGGGTATTCTGTCTCTTTGACTGGCAAGCAGGGAAAAGTGACAGGTTGAAGAAAGCGCACCATGTGACTGCTGTGATTGACTGGGTGGTCTGTCTCTGACAAGCGGTGATAGGTTGAGGAAAGCACACCACGTGACAAGTTGGCACACTCTGATTGGCTGTCTCACTGTCTCGTTGAAAGGGGGGAACTTCTAGTCATTTCCATTGTTTAAATTATCGGATCGATTAATAAAGGTGAATTTCTCCTTTTATTCAGCCCTCATAACTGCTTTATTCTTGGATGTGTATCACTACATAGAATTTAACTATATAAATCAATTCCTTCATTGACGTAACAAATAACAAGGATGATGGAAAACCTCAGACCATTTCTGAATGTCGAGAGTTCAAAGTAACGATGACTTCAAGTAGAAGAATTTCGACGTAAGGAGTTTTTTGTTTCTACATAATCCCACTGCATCGGAGTGTTCTAATTTCCGCTATGTCAAATTCTCACTACGTCGAAGTTAATCTCTCCATTCACATCATTGGAACGTGGGTTATACCGAAAGATTCTTCTTCAATAACATGGGTCATCGAAGTCATCTAGGCAAGGACAGTTGTACAGGGACTTTCCCACTGCATCATTTCCCCTTATGTCAAATTCGCGCTATGTTGAGTGGTCGTTGTAAATTTCAAGAACGTTCATATATTGGTGTCGTCAGTGAAAGGAAAGAGGATCCACCTAGTGAGAATTCGACGTAGTAAGAATTCGACGTAAGGAGAATGAGACGTGAAGGGAATTTGACATAGTAAGACGTTAATTCACCTCACAGAAAAAAAATTTATGCTTTCATAATTGAAACACCATTTTCTGACTTCAGGGCCTTCCATTCGAAAACAGCAATTCACTCAAACAGTCCAATTTTTGTCACTTTCTCAAACTTAGATCAATTTGAAATAGGGTAAAGAACTCTCCACGAAACAAGTCAGACTCGTTTCCGTTTTGAATTCAAGTCTGTTCGTTCTTATTCTTGGTTACTTACAATCATATGAAATAATTCATATTTTTGGTTTTTCATTCAAACGTTCAGGTTCAAAGTATAACTGAAAGAAAAAAAGGCCAACACCGCTTAACTAAAAATTAATATTTTTCAAGTATCATCATCATCAAATGATGAGGAAAATGAGTTCAAAAACTCTAATATTGAAAACTTAAAACTGTCTAATTGATTTTCGTACTCGACTGAATTTTTTCTATATCAAATAGGGCTTTCATTATTGAGAATCATTATTATCATTTCATCCAAGAGTACTGATCAAACCCACACTTGTACTATAAAATAGTCATGACGAAAACCTTAAAATTGGATTTACCAGTTCGTAAAAATGTTGATTATCAGTTGATTCTCAAGATCAGTTTACAAAAAAACACAGTATTCAGCAAATTCAACCACCTACTGTGCAATATTTTCAAAAAGAAGTAAACACCTATTCCTTCCATTCATAAAACCTACAAACATTTGGTAGTGTTTGAAGCCAGCTCTAAGTATACTATTTCACACTTACATAACATTTTGCTTCATGCTTCCGTGTGTATCAGTTTGTGGCAAAATTAACACGAAAACAATGGTGTCTACACTCGTACACGTTTTTTTTTTTGGTTTTTTCAAAAAGACTGTCCCTCTGCAAGCGAGAGGATCCATGTGTGCCTCAGAATACTTAAGCCAGTCACGACGCAACAGCCACTTGTGAATTATGTGAGTGTTTCTTATCTTTTCTTCTCCTAGTTTATTCAAGGGAGGTGCATCTCACTACCAACTGTAAAACAGTTGAAAGGCACTGTCTTGAAAATGGTGTCAGCGGTGGCATTAAAAATCACGTAGAAAATGTGACCAGACTGTTTTGAAACTGTTGAATTTGAAATTTGACATCGTTGTATAAAAGTAGTTTTGAGATGCACCTCACTTGATGTCTGTGATATGGTCCTTGCTTTCTAACTTTGTCCATGAGTAGAGGGTAGTGAAATTATTTCTGTGTTTTTATGACTTATTACCTCTCAGTAGTTGATTTTTGTAGTAGCTCCCTGAATTCATTACTAATGCACGTTTTTGGAATTTATTGAATTCTTTGAATCATAATTATTAACATTCTTGTAAACATAATGGTTTACTTCAGAAACACATTCACTCAAGTGAAGGAAATGGAATGATATGAAGATCGTGGAAAAATTTGCTTTAAGTCATTTATTGTTCTATTTCATAAATCAATCTTACCTATGAGTTTCAGCTCACGTCATTTTTGTGTATTGTGTAAATGTGTCAGAACGGTGTATATTTTTTATACTGCATCACGGACATTAGTTTATAAAGGACTGCTTTAAAATAACTTTTTTGTGTTTTGTATATAATCTTATTTGCATTTATTATTAGAAACGTACATCACTTGACGTTATCAGAAGGTAAAATAACTTCGAAATGCCTTTATGTTTTCAAAGAACTCAGGAACGAGATATGCTTGATTGTATCAACAATACAAACTGCAGGTGGAAGGACTATATACTTATAGACTATATACTTATAGGCTGCTTTCCACACACGTAAAAAATAATGTTTTCGAGAATGTATTCCTGATTGAAAATTTGTCAGATAATTAGTTGTCATAATACAGAAATGAGAAATGTCAACTGGAGTGGTAAAGCCTCAGACAAGAAATCATTCTGGAACTATCAGTTGTGAATAAATAACTGTCAAAAATCCATGGCTGGCTGTCAGGCTCACAGAACTATAACTTAGTATAGTTCTGTGGTCGGCTATAAAAAGAACAACATTATAAAGGAACGATAATGGTACAGATAAGACGGAGCTTTGCTGTGAAAGAGCATCCATATCCCAGAACTAAATTTAAGTGTTTAGTTCTATGGTCCAGAAAATCGCATAAAACACATTTCTCGTAGAACGCCAAATTTTGTTAATCGTATGAATTGTCTGTCCATTATGAAATGTCAAAATGTATTCTACAAGAATACCATGTCAGTATGAAAAATGCGGGTATGATTTGGTCCTGTCAATAAATCAGTTGTTAAACCTTGTCATCAGCAATATTTTATTTTTATTACAGATCAAATTATAGTTGGGAAGCCTACCACAGTTGCGGTTCACACATACTTTCACAGATTCTCATAATTATATCATTCTGAAAATATATACTGATTGGTAACTTGCAATATTATTTTTTTATTAGGTGGAGCAGAAGAAACCGCCATGGATCGAATTCCCAACGCAGCCAGATCATTGATTACCGGACTGGGTATATAAGGTCACACCTACGGTCTCCATCTGGAAGGGTGCGGTGACCAAGACAGAGTTTAGATGAGCACCAATCAAAACACATGTTTCAAAGATCTTCTTTGCCTTGATAGAATCAATAAGATGGGTCCTAAGTTGATGCCCCGATCTCGCTAATCTTCCTTAGAGTCAGAATTCTAGAGAAGTTTTCAAATGAGTGCATTTGAATCAAATATTTTTGGGAGATTGTCTATGGGCAACATATAGTAGATTAATAAATTACCAACAGACCTTTCCAGTGGTGAACGTCTGATGTTTTGTCGTAAGATACTTTCCTTATCGGCTCTTCGGTACCAAATGTAAATAACATTATAAGAAAAACGCTCAGTTCATTCATATAATTACGACTTAATGTTTATTTCGTGTGATTCCATGTTTATATGAAAGTAATTGTTTCGAGAGGGCTCTTCCTTCCAGTTTGTGTCTGAAAGTTACTTCTTTACATGATCTACACATCTTTATATAGAATCAACTTTTTTAAAATTAATTGATTCTTTCATTTATTTGGAAGATTCCCACATGTTTTTATATAAATGAGGAGAAATAGAAAGTCAAAACCTTTCTTCCCCAAGAAAATTCAAGTATGCAATACGATGCATTACGATGTTGTCAAAATTATATCAAATGTTACTGACGTCACAACCACCGTTTTTACTCGATTTTGAATAAACTACTGACAAAAAATGTAACAAATATGAAACAAGGTACTAACATCATGCATGTAGTTTTCACCCATCCAATTATCCTTATCAGTGGAAAGGTCCATTATTTACGCCAAGACTGTGTAGCGTAAAGTTCAAGGTGAAGTTTAAACCAGTGAATATAACTATCACATGTTTAATAGTCATTATTCGAAGTAACTTCTTGCCATTTATATTGTCATGAAGTTTTAAATGCCTGATGATCAAAGTGTAGAACAAAATAACAACAAATACTTGAACAATGGCTGTTGAAAATTCTCTGCCCTTAAATGTTTTTCTCACATCGTACAATCTCACAGAGAGCAAAAAATTTAAACTTATCCACCATGACCTAATACAGGTTATCTTCTAACGGAAAATCAATATTAAAAATAACCCAATTGCAAGTTTCCCTACTTATTGACATTTCATAGAATATATGTGTCATTCAGAAATATTAAGTGTGGTGATGATAACTTCCTTCATTGAAGAAGTGCTTCTTTTTGGGTTATTGGTCAAATATCTGATATAGTCCTAATAACTTAGTGTTCTAGAGTGGTTGATATAACAGATATAACTATATTTCTTGGCACAGAAAACTGGCTAAGTCATTCTCATTTGAATCAAATAATATATGTTGAGGAGATCATGCACTTCTTGAAATTATAACTTGCCCTCAAGTACCATCCTGACTGAGGAACAAACAAATATGGAGTTGGCAAGTTGTTAAAATATACCAGATAACATTTCAAAACGGACTTCAAAAATTTTTGAACTAGTGGTTATTACTTCAAATTGATACACTTTGAAATAAATAAACGTACTTTAGCGGTTTGGTCGAATTTTTAGGAGATTTGGAGTTTTTTAACGTTGCCACAAAGAAAATACTCTCGACATAAACGGTTGTTAGAAACAAACAAGATGAATAATTTTTGAATATATATGTTGTTTCCTATATGTTTAGCAATCATTACTCACGTCGATATATCATTAGAAGTTTGCCTTCAACTGAATTAAAAGTGTTACAATTAATCTTTGTAGTTTTTATTCATACTCCTTCCCCAATATTTGGAAAATTCATTTGGGTTTGTAAAACTAAATTTTCATTTCTCAACAGTAATATATCATAGATGTTTTATATCGACCTTTTTTCGGTTTTCTCACATTAGACAGTTTTTTTTCTTTTTTAACCCCCAATAATCAGCTTTATCTATTGAAATGGTGCGATTTCAATGATGTTGACTTTTTGTTAGTGAATAACGATCATTATTATTGCAAAAATTAAAAAGTTTCCTTACGGAATCTAGTAACTCCTGTAGATTACTTGTACTGAATGGTATAAAATTGGGCGATTTCATTGGCTATTCAAAATTATATAGTGAAGTAGATATTTTCTAATTCAATCAGATCTATTCAACTGGTGACATTCTCATCACGGTGTGCTTTAGGAGGGACACTCAGCACGAAACAGGAACAATGAACGTTTTGAGAAACCCGAGGTAGTTACTGTGAATCTAAAAATTTCGTAGAGTGACTAGTGAACTTGATATAATTATGGTAAAATGAGGCTATTTTGGTGTGAATTGTTGAAATTTTGGCCCAATAATCTGCTGAGATAACATCGTATTAATTCCTCGACTGCAATCAATTTATATATCTGATAAATTTCAAATAATTTGAATTTACCACTAAAAATGACATTGAATACATGGAATACAAAATTAAGGTCACTAAAATTTGACCCATCAACATCAAAGTGCCGCGAGATGAGTGTCTCTTCTTTAGCGTGTTCACACTCTCAAGGTACTTTTTTCGAGTATCTGGGACAGTTTCAACTTGGCTTTTGTGTTTAGGAGCTTAGGGCTCCAACTTTGGGACCCCGATTTCATCCTAGAATAATCCGACCCCATCAAACATATCTTTAAATAACTTGGCACTGAGGAGGGCCACATTAATTATTTTTTTGATACTTAGAACATTGTCTATAGACACAATGCTTACGACTTGAACCTCGGATTTGTTTTTTCGATTCGCTGATGCCGATTTTGATGAAAATTGTGACCGAGATCAAATGAGGTTGGGTTATAGAGAAGAAAACATCCTAATTCAGAATTTTAAGTCAGAATTTGCAAATTACGTTTTTTGACCACGAGAGCCAAGTTCCAACTGTTCGAGACATTTGTTTTTTTCCTAAGTCACGTTCAGAAGTCAGTGACAGTTAATATTGACAGCTAATACTGACAGCATTCGCATCGTCATCGTCACAGTAGAAAAGGCTTTAGCTTTTTATTGACAGTGACAATATCGTATTATTTTTATTTGTACGTTACTAACAGTACTTAGTTCTGCGGTTCTGCTGTAAGCTGAAATTGTGACAGTAAACATTTGACATTACAAAATAAAGTCCAAACTGTAAAAGTACAAAGGTTAAGTTGTTGCTGATAGGAATCCTTTATTACCAATAGACAATAGCCTAGTCATTCATTTCAAATATCAATTTTCGTTAGTTATTGGGTACCTAATGAAAGGACATTTGAAAATGCAATTTTCATTGTACTTGCTGTTGGCATTTGCAGTTATATCAACAATAGCACATGAGGAAGATGTGTACACTATCAAATATACAGCAGATAATTTTTCACAGGAAGTTGCAAAGAAAAATCACTTCGTCATGTTTTATGCACCCTGGTAAGAACTTATCAGTTATCTAACTTATGTGATTACTTTTATTCAAAAAGTGTCCCAAAAAAGGGCGCCAGTCTAGTCGAAATTTTAAAATTCCATGTTTTCCCTTTGAAAAAACATGACTCGTGGTTGTGGTTCTGCATGAATGTTACCATTAAAAAATCAACAATATAACTTCTCAAAATTTTTGTCTCAAGGTTGGTGAATTTTACATTGCTTCATTCTAGGTGCGGACATTGTCAGAAATTCGCTCCAAAATGGGAACAGCTTGCAGAAATGTTAAATGAAGACGAGAACAATAATATAAAAATCGCCAAAGTGGACTGTACAACAGCCAGCGAAGTGTGTTCTGAACAAGATATAACAGGATACCCCACCCTGAAGTTCTTTAAAGTTGGTGACAATGAAGGAGTAAAGTTCAGAGGTACTAGAGACCTCCCGACAATCACAACTTTCATCAATGAACAGTTGCGTGAGGTATGTTTCATGAACAGAATGGACCTGATTGATGATAAACCAAATTTGTTTCTTTAGGGTGATGACGAAATTACTGACACAAACATTTCTCAACCAGTTGAAGGACTGCATGAACTTACAGAGGAGAATTTTGAAAATCATGTTGCAACTGGAAAACATTTCATTAAGTTTTATGCTCCTTGGTGTGGACATTGTCAGGTAAGCATTAAGTTGCTCACAAAATGTTAATTTGAAGCATTTAAATAAAATGAGTTTGTCTCATTGTTTTTTTAATTTAAAGCATTCTTTAAAACTAGTTCAACTCTAGTGTGTATAATTATCATTTTATGAAAAATCCATTTATTCTAGGAAATTTTGTTATTAAAAAACCGGCTATCTATTGCAACATTCTTCAAGTTGAATTTGAAATTTTTAATAAAAAAAATATGCTCATTCCATAAGAGTGATTCATTGAATTTAAAACATTGTTTGCATATTTTGTTCAACTTCATGTAAATACAACTCATAATTTCTTACAAACTGAATAAAATTTTCAATTTTTCACGAAACCTGAAAACACCAATACCCAAAAAGTTTTTAAAAAAACAAAATTTGTAAAAAAAATTTTTTTACAGACAATGATTTTTTTACCATTCCAGGACTTTTATCTTATTCTGTCTACTGTGTACCCATATATTGGTAAGAAAATATTTCTTTTCAGAAATTGGCTCCAACTTGGGAACAATTGGCTAAAACTTTTGAATTTGAGTTCGACGTTAGCATAGGAAAAATTGACTGTACCCAACACAGGACTATATGCAACAATTTTGAAGTCAAGGGTTATCCCACCCTACTGTGGATTGAAGATGGAAAGAAGGTAAAAAATATTTTCATTTTACTTTAGGGAGAGTATCTATGTCTTGGTAAGCGCACAAGGATCACAAAAAACATATTTTCAGTTGTTTTGCATGTACAATATGCTTTTCAAAAAATAGAAGCAATATTTGATAACTTCGTTGAAAGCGTTAGGATTTTTTAGCGACTTTTTTCAGTATTTCCACCTTTCATTATCTAAAAAAAAATGTAAGAAGGCTCATAGACCTGTTGTATTTTTTAGATTGAAAAGTATCAAGGGGACAGGGGCCATAGCGACCTCAAACAGTACGTCAACAAAATGCTGGGCACCCAAAAAGAAGGACAGGCTGAACAACCTCCAAAAACCATTACCAAAGATACTTCTGGTGAACTCATTGGTGACACCTTCAAAACCAGTATCGAATCTGGCATAACGTTCGTCAAATTCTTTGCCCCATGGTGTGGTCATTGCAAAAGGCTCTCCCCTACTTGGGACGGTCTGAGAGAGAAGTTCTCCACTAACAGTAAAGTCAAAATCTTCAAGATTGACTGTACGTTAGAGGAAAATAAGCAACTGTGTAATGACGAAGAAGTGGAAGGCTTCCCTACGTTGTTTTTGTACAAGGATGGAGAGAGAATATCAGAGTATAGTGGCAGTAGATCTTTGGAGGATCTGTATGAATTTGTGTTGAAACATGTAAGGCATGATGAGTTATAATTTTTCCGAGGTATTGTAGTTTGAAACACCAGTATTTTTTACTGATGTCTCGAGGGTGTTCATTTTGGTATTCGTTTCATTGATTTGTAATGTAGTGCGTTATACAGGGTGCTTCAAATGACTCAAATGTTGGAGAAATAAATCCGAGTTTGAGTTTTCTAGTCAATTTATTTAGTTTGTTTTCTTGAAACTGGAATTCTACAAGAATATACTGATTTCTTACTATTTTTCCTTAAAATTTAAAGAAAACAGTATAACTGTCAAACCAGAAAGTGAGTAATTTATCATCTTTATCAATTCTTTTGATAATCATATAATTGCCATAAAAGATGTTTCTATTGGGTATTGAAATATTGCCACTGAACAGAATTGTTTTAGTGAATTTTCAAAGAAGCAGTGCATAGACTATACAACCCTCCAAGAATTTAGGACTTTTTACCCACCTGAAATTGTTGTGTATTTTTTTTAGTGAAGTCGACATTTTCTTATGGAAATAAAAGATTTTGATATTAATTTTCATTTAATTTAGATATTGTTTTCCAAACTGATTTTGATTGTATTCATACTGGATGTGAAAACGTGTTTAACATGAAAAGACAGTTTTTTGAAACATCTTAGCAATCTTACCAAATTCATTTTGTTATATTTTTGTACTTAAAAAGTCTTCAATGTCTATTCTGAAATTCTAATCATACACATTCCTTCAAGGTGAAAAGTGATTCAGTGTTTTTCTTTAATGAACATCCACTTTGTTGGTTTATATATGATTTAAAGAAGCCATCGATGTCTAATTCCATGTTTAATATTCAATAAAAAACCACTACAGCAAACTTATCATATCCTTTAATGATTTCATTCGGAGCACGTATATTTTTTCTGAGTTGGCCACTCCGTTTATCTGTCATAAGTGTCAGTTGGCGTTACTTCAGTACATTTGACAACTGACATTAATGACATAGGATTGCCAACTTAGAAAAAAAGGAATGTGCTCCAAACAAAATCCTTATTTGATATAAAGTAAATTCAAATCCAAGATAGAGTGGATGTAAACATTGACATGCCCTACGCACGTGATATTGAAAAGTCCAAGAATTGGCCAGGGTCGTATTC
>WOGR01000795.1:0-22802 GCA_015342045.1 Leptinotarsa lineolata
TGTTTGTGAACGTTCCAGGGGAGTTTTTATCGAGAACAATGCCAAGATATTTCACCTCCGTTCCAAATGGAATGACCTCACCATTGAGGGAAAGTTAAATCGTCCAATTTTCTCCTCCTGGTAAAGGGGATTATCGCTGGGGTTGACATACATCTGCTTCCTCTGGCACCAACTGTGAACCACGTCCATCGCACTTTGGAGGATATTACAAGCTACCCTTCCCAACGTAGACCTTGCCAAAATGACAAGGCCATCTGCATAAGCTTGCAGATCTACTTCTCTTCCAACGAGGACACCAAGCAGACTATCCAACAGGAGCGACCACAGAAGGGGAGATGATATTCCACCTTGAGGGCACCCCCTGGTGACCCTGAACTTAATTGCCTCGTCTTGAAGAGTCGTAGTTGAGTTTCTGTTTACCAGCATGGCATAGATCCATCCAGTTATGGTCGATTCTATACCTTTTCCAGCCAGGGCTGATCCCATAGATTTTGGTAGTGCATTATCAAATGCTCCTTCTAAATCGAGAAATACAGCAACCGCAATCTCCTTGTTGTCAAGGCATTGGGTAATTTTCTCTACAAGGTTGTTTTGCTAAATCTGTCGATTTGCCGGTTTGATATGCATAGTGGTGGATATTCAGAGGGGCTACATATAATGCAACCTTCCTGATGTGTCCGTCCAGTATCCTTTCAACAAGAAGGATGTAAGGTCGATTTACGAGCATGGTGGATGAAGCAGAACTCGGACTTCTTCTGTTGACCTGTGCCGGCTGCTGACGCACTTTTGGTACATTTCGTCGATTTCCTCACAATAGGACTCTGCTGTGGGAGTTATACTAAATCACACCCGCCGCTGATCACAATAACGTAACCATGGTCTTTCTTTGGTGGAATTTCGCATTAGGGTAGTGCCTGGGTGGCTCATCAAGGTCCAGCCACTGTTCTGAACGTATCTTGTTGTCGCAGAGGGTTCACTTTTCATCACACGTGACGATTCGATCCAAAAAAGGATCATTCTAGTTACGCAAAAGCAAAGAACCGACCACGACACACGTAACAATTTCTGTCGATCGTTCAAATCGTGGGGCACACACTTTTCGAGATTATTGACCCTTCCAATACGTTTTGAACCATCAATAACGGCTTGGGAGCTGACGCTCAGTTCTTCCCCCATCCCCCACCAGGATCCTCAATTCCTCGTGGTACGTTCATTAACACTATCATTGCCAAATGCCTGGTTAATTTATCTGTCTGTTTCGGCAGCGCTCTGGTTCAATTTGAGTTTGTAGAAAAATTTTGGCAGAAAATCGCTTAATGACATCAATGTATAGAGTACAAAAGTTTCTAAATACCACGGCTCTGTATAATTTTATTGAGGTATGGATCTACAAAAACACAAGACATTAAAAACGGACAACAGTTTTGAAACAACCTAATGGTTGTTGTTCCGTGCCTATGCATGATGGTTCTCTTACTGATCTTCACGCTCAATTTGATGAATTGAATCACATATGCTTCTGATTTTATGTTAACTGTATTTTTTGAATAATATTTTAAATAAAATCACTACTATGTTACTGATATACAAGAATAAATCTGAACAGGACAGCTGTCACAAAAGTATATTTTCAGATACCAGAGTTTTTATGATTGAGAATTACATTGATGAAATTTTGCATGAATTAAAGTAACGAAATAAGATTTTTATTTGTTGGATACTGGTCTAAATTGACTTGTGGGAATTTTCCCCTATAATTGGCTTATTTGAAATGTTACATTTAAAAATCTAACAGGTGTCAATAATTTTTGAAGCATCCCGTTCACCAAAATTAAATTTTCAAAGTGAACAATCTCCAAGATGAATAGATCCATTTAAGAATTTGATAATAGGGACAAAGTATATGCAAATTTTACCAAAATACAATATTGAACAGAGTGATATTTAGTCAATTCAATAATTTAATCAGTAAACTAACTTAGTGATCCAATAATTTTTCTGAAGAAAGGTTGGTTGAGTAACAGGATCAATTTTTTCTTAAAGAAACAATTGTTTTCTTGCCGACGTTTCGAATTTAATTAAATTTTTTTCCAGGGCTCTGTAACAACATAAACATACCGCGCACAGAACTTATACGATTAGTATCGTTTCAATTTTCATTAAATTACTCATCGAAAAGTAGTTTTTCCGTGTTGATATTACTATCATTAAAACCACAAGACATATTAAATACGTTTGAAAGATAATAAAAAACATTGCAACAATTTCGAGACAAGACCAACACAAAACGACATGAAACAAACGAATGGCTTTATCTGTGTTCTGATAAGGTGGTACCTGTTTTTTTATCAATGACAGAAAGAAATAAAATGAACAAAGGGGTAAATTACTTCGGTATTTTACTTATCAAATCGAAATATGCAGTATTAAGGCCATCAACATATCTTCTGGTATTAACACTATCACATTTGAGGATATATTTTCGCTTAAGAGTGTTTTGGATAAATATGTGTTCTGAAACTCGTGTTTTAAGATACCGTCCAGTTTGACCAACATAGAATTTGTGAGAGCTTCCACAGTTCAATTTGTACACTATATTAGAGTGTATGTCTTGTGGTGTTTTTGTTTTTTGTTTCGGAATAAAAATGCTTTCTAACTGTATTTTCGTGTGAAAAGGCCACTTTAATTTGATCGATACTGATGTTGTCTCGAAGTTGTTGCAATGTTTTTCATTTTTCAAAATGTATCTAATATATCTGGTGTTTTTCAAAATAGTAATATCAACTCGGAGAAACTACTTTTCGGTGAGTAATTTAATTAAAAAACATTATTTCTTATAAAATTGAAACGATACTAATCATATAAGTTTTGTGGGAGATATGTTTATGAAAATACATTGTTACAGAGCCCTGAAGAAGAATTCAATTAAATTCGAAACGTCGGTAAGAAAACAATTGTTACTTAATTGTTACGTCGAAGTTACTTAATTTATGGTGGAATATGCTGATGAAATGATTATTGCCACAATTTTTTAAAACAAATGCAGATCTGTCTGAATCAGTATACTTACCATTCAGTAGAATTATTGATATTAAGGTAATACCAAAGAACGTCTGTTGCCCTAAAAATAAATAGGTGTTTTCTAAAATTATAAAGTAGCATTTTAACAAAGTAGAGAATCTACAAATAGTTTCCATATATTATTTCCGTTAATAACAGACTAATCAATGATCTCAAGATTCTATTCTGAAATAATTCAAGTTTATGTCACTGTAAAATGGTTATAATTAATAATTCCAACAAAAGTTTGAAATATTTTGCTTTTATGCAGAATATTTCTCATCAAATCCATTAAAACACATCTTAATACAGTTTGTCATGTTTTATGCATTTTAACCAATTGATAATAATAATAATAACAGGTCTTTATTCATCATAAACAATTCTAAACCGATCAAATTCAATCTGTAGGATTACAAAAAGATTTGGATAGAGATGTTCACAATTTTTGAGCGTTTAAATCGATCAAACAATTCATGTGGTGAGAAACAAAAGATGAAGTTTGGTTGGTTAATAAGAACAAAATTCGGGAATTGAAATTTCACATGATTATTATTCAATGTTTAAAAGATATATTTCACTTCAGTTATCTCTGAAATCTCAAAAGTGATATTTTTTTAAACTTCAACTTTGTGTTAAGTGTACCTGTTTTACTACAAAATATTAACGAAGATACTATGCGTTTCATTCTTCTGTGCCAGAGAAAATGTGAATACTGAGTAAAGCTGCTCTTCTAACAATGAGAAGAGCAGCTTTGAAATTTTCACTTTTTCACCGGTAATGAAAAATAAACTCCATTAGTATCTTTGAAATTGAAATGAAGTGAAAAATTACATTAAAAAACAAATTGAGTGAGTGAAACATTTCAATTTTCGAATTTTCCCCACAAACTAAACTTCGTTTTTTTTTTCTCTACAAGTTGTTTGACAATATTTCCGTAGATGACATCATAGTGAAACCAACCAAGTTGGTGGGTTCAGCAGATGAAGTTTCTATACTTGTGTAATTGATGACATGTTTATTTTGTGGAAATTCATGGTCACTTTATTGAAATTAATGAAAAGACAAAAGTGTTTTCTTTCATTTCAATTAAGTTTACCTCCTGAACGTAAACTTTTGTTTCAAATTTCTCATCTCACGTATAACTGAATGACACCACATACGATTATTTCATTTTCATTGAGTATAGAATATAAAACAATAAATGTTTTGAAACCAACTTTCATTCCCCTTTCTCCACTCCTCTTCCAAACCTGAGACTAGCGAAGGATTTTTTTCATCATATTAAAACCAAATACTAATAAATAAATGTCTTGGAAACAACAGTGAGATCTCGGTTACTATCTGAGTAAATCAATACCTCGACCATGCTAGGAATCACACGTCAAAAGGTAAGACCTCTTCAATAACTAGATCGTGAAAATTTCGACTTCATTGGGGTTATCATTTGCATGGAGATGACTGTTGGTTAGCGGAAAAATTGTTTTAAAACTAATTTTTGAATTTTGTACTTTCCAATTTTTTCATCTCCAGGCTCCAGGGTTCAGAGCTAATTTTCCTGAACTAAATTATTGTTTCTAAGCAGACTTCTAAAGTCTACAGTGATTCAATGATATTGGCAAATCAAAAACTATTCATCATATCTATTTAAATAGTTAGTATTAGGCCTTGATATTATCTAATAAAAATCAAATTTCATAATACGGCAAGACGATACTCATAATTCAAAGATTTGACAAGAAAAGAATGATGGAAATGTTTATAAATAATGGATATGAGTTATTTCAACATACATTTTTTTTCTCAAGCATTTGATGATAATTGAATCATATTTCATTGTATGAAGAATTTGAAATTGATAGATTAGAAATTAGGTTCTGATTTCTAACTGGCTCATTTCATACCAAATTTGTATTAGAATAATCATCAACTAAAAAAACATTTGATCTTTTTCTATTAACATAAGAAACACTTCAAATTCATTTCAACTTTCCCTTGAAAGCATTGAATGTTCGGCTAGGTAATTATCAAAGGTTGATTTTGTTCAGAAAGGCCTTTATTCCAGTTAATATTGAGCTTTTTCAATTATTCATTCAGTAAAATTGAATTGTTGCAAAAAAGGCGAGTAGGTATATCATCAACCATTGATTTGTAACTTTGAATTGAAACACCTTGTAGTGAAAAAAATAATTTCAATGCTAATAGCCTGAAAATTTCATTTACTTGATTTTACCACAAAGAAATCACTGTAAACGGCTCCAATTAGTTGTTTCTGGAGGAAGAAATTTTAAATTCAAAACGAAACTCATTGCACCGATATTTCTAATGAAAAACAGTTGAAAACCTATTTGGGTTTAACTGGAACTAAAATTAAGTCAAGAATTTCAAATACAATAAATTCCCGTATATTTTTTCAGATCATTTATTAGAATATAAAATCATCTTTTCAAAGATATAACACAAAGACCATTTCCTTTCAAAATAACGGTGAAGGAGGCATTTTCTTCAAATTCAATATGGCGGCGGTAAGACGTGATTTATGAAAATTTTGTCAAACAACCCATCTGTGGAAATAGTAAACCTATTATTAGCGTAACACACAATTTGTAATGAATATGATCAAAGTACCGAATTCAATCAACACTGAATTCGAACTTATTTTTAATCCACTGATGTAAGTTGAGACAAAATTAGGATGCTTTGTTTGACCTTTTTTGTAGTACAAGAGGTACACTTAAATGTCAAATACAACTTTCTATCAAGATTTTCAAGATAGATGAAGAAATAAAAAGTACATGAATTGATGAAAAATTTCAATTCTTAAATTCTCATTCGAGAACTGAGCAAACTTTGTCTTTTGTTTCTCAATACATCAAACAATTTGACAGTATTTCTGTATATGACATCATAGTGACACGTAAAGAATTTGAAGAAAATATTTTGTCACCATTTTAAAAGTTAGTGGTCATTAGTGTGACCATTGAAAAGAGAATTGTATATTTTATCAAATGATCTAGAAAATATACAGGGTTCAATTTAAAATTTCTGACCGGTTTATTTCCGTTTGAACCCAGATAGATTTTCAACTGGTTTTTCATTAGAAATATGGGCTCTAATGAATTATATGAACATCTAGAAAAGTATCTTCGATAAAATCAGTCACTCTATACTTAGATATTTCGTTATAGATCCAAATATTTAGATGAATATGCTGAAAATACCAAAATTATGAAATAAAGATACAGTACTTACATTCGTCAGTATCGATTCCTATAAATACTAATGTTCCCAGCATCAACAACAACATAACAAAAAGAGATCCTACAACCCTTACATTTAGAGATACTCTGAAACAAAAAAATGGGATTTTCTCTTAATCTACTGCACATTAATCAGAAGAAGCAAACATGAAAATTGTTAGTGAGAAATTCAATATGCTCATCTCTCTAAGAATATTGAAATAGTATTTTAGAATATTTCGAGACACCAACTAGCAGAGGTGAACAAGGGATTTTATTCTTCAGATATATTTTTATGGATGGACATTTGCAGTAACAAGGTTTTTTCTATTTAGATTGTGAAATATTTTCTCTTATTTCATTTTATTGTACTTTTTGTTTCTTTTAGCAGCTTTTTGGGCTATTTCAATATTTGTATAGAAGTTGAGTTTTTCCAATACACTTTGAGTTAATAATCTCACCTATGGCTTATAGCAGTAGTCAGGACTAAAAACACCAAATTTGGAACTGAAGACGCTAAACTCAAATAGGATGTGAATTCTGCCTGGAGTGGAGTGCGTCCACTTGTGGATGAACCCACCATACTCTCATTTTTGCTTACATTTCGAAATTTGTACATCCAGTACTGAAAAAATATAAACATAAATCAGAGACATAAATCAACAAGTTATGAATGATTCAGAATATGCAATAATTTGACCCACCAAAAATATATAATCACCAAATGATATTTCAATTCAATCAAGTAGGAATGATATGATTGATTATCCTTAGATCTTATTTCAATGAGAGATTTTGAATAATTCTCGCATGCAAAAAAAGTGACCATCTGAACTACAATTTCTGATTATGTGGAAAACATAATGGTAGTATGTTGAAAATATGAAATAGCTGAAACAAAAAAAAACGTTATGGAATATTTTAATGAAATGATTTTCAAATACACTATTTGAGAACCATACGAACAACTTTGGACCATACAGAAAATTGCCATTGAATATAATCATAATAAAAGTAATAGGTATTATTTTGATTGGTTTCCAGGTTTTGCAGTGGTCTCCTTTGGTTACAATCTCCAAACGTTTCAACTGCAAGTGCAGCAGTCATCTTCAGTGGCGTGGTCAAAGTACTCTTCTTGATAAATTAACATATCAGTTTCAGTTGATACTGTCAAGAAGAGTACTTCGAGCCTACATTTCTATAATAGGTAATAAATAACTCATTCCATAAAGATCAAATACAAGATGCTTATAAAATTTGTTTTCATATATTAAAAAATTGGTTTATGAATAATACAAATAGACCTAGAGGAAATCTAGGTATTAGGTACCTACAGTACCGTACCTAGGTATTAACACCAACATTAGAAATAATTTCGTACCTATTTCAAAGAATGAATAGTATATAAAAAATACTCACATCATCTGCAGTTACATAAAAATTCCAAGGAAGTAATGATACAATTCCTAGTAAGCAAAATATCAAGTAGGCTGTATTGAATTTGTCTCGGGGTTCCAATGGTTTGAACAAAGGTTTATTATCGTCTGCATTAAACTCGTGCTGAAATTGCTCATCATCGGAATCGTGGTCTTCTCCTAACAATGGTGTAGTGTTAACAGAATGTTCCATTTTACCTACTAAACATTTCACGACTGGGTATGTAATGCCTTCATTTCTTCCTTTTGTATTTAATTTCATTATTTTTTATCACAATTATTACGCATTATGGTGATAATACTGATAAAATAAAATATATAAATTAATAATCCTGGTCTGGCCTTCGGCTACTCTCACTGAATCACAGTGATCACTCATCGGAAAACAGCTGAGATTACCAGTAGTCGCACAGTAGAATGCTAAAGACCGCTATACTGTGGTAGTGGCAGATGATGAAAAGTCGTCTAGAGACAACATATTAGCTGCTTTAAATACCTTGTTTCAAGTTTGAATAACAATGTCTTTAATACTACGCAACGGTCTTTGATGCTTTTTTTTTTAAATAGATAGAGTGATTCAAGAGAAAGGTTTATCTGTATATAACATACATAGTATATTAGAGAAACACTAATAATTTTAAGGGTTTCTAATGTGATGACCTAAATAAACACATTTTTGCGCTCACATTGCAATCGCTGGGTGAACCTTACGAGATAGATCATAAAATGTACCAAAGTACTGTACACCTTAAGAAGGTCTACAAAAAAGTCCGCGATGGTATATGTCTATCTCTTAGGGATAACCCACAATAACCATTTTTTATCCTCAAGAAATAATGGTTTATTTAAGAAGCAATTTTAAGCAATACAGCATTAATCCTCATCCAATTAAGTACCTTGTGCATTCACTATAGATCAATATGGCCCTTTACAGCATGTAATTACAATTAACAACACAACTGTGTGAGTTCATTAGCTTATTTGCAGATGATACCTTATTGGCCTGTAGTGGAGTAAAATTAGAAGAAACTGTTGGCAGAATGAATACAGTTTTAGAGAACGTAGAAAAATACCTAAAAACCAATGAAATGGAACCTAGGTAACGTTATTAAAACTAAAGCAATGATAATCACTACTGAATTCAAATATAATCAAATAAATACAAACAACATAAATATAGAAATGGAAGATGAACGTATAGAAATAGTAACATCAGTGAAGTATTTGGAATTTCAGCGGTCGACGACCGCTTCAAGTATATTGAAAAAAATATTCCAAAAAAATTATATTTTTTTCCGATAATCGCCAGTAACTTATCAACAGATACAAAAATTATGGTATATAAATCAATAATCCAACTCTATTTTGACTGCTGTGCGTTTATTTAATCATCTTTTAATTTGAACAAAGTACAACAAATACAAAAACTACAACATCGAGGAACGAGAATAATTTTAAAACGTAATAGGTATACACCAATTTCTACCATGCTATTTACTCTACAATGGCTCTCAGTATCCCAAAATTTATTTTATTGTTCCATGGTTTTCATTCATAAAATATTGAATGAAATGACCCCACCATACTTGTTATTATTGAAATAACTTTCAATAAGGACATTCATCACCATTCTACCAGGCACAACAGTCACATTCATATAAATAGAACAAATACAAGAAGTGATATGTACATATACGGTATTTTAAAGTTTGAAATTTTTAAAATGTAAAGTACTGATACGGCTAAAGAAACTACTAATGTGTGTCCCTAAACCTAAAACGTTTTCCTATAACCAGTCGCATATTATTAAAAAAAAATAAGTAAAATTTCGATCGTTCCTTAGTACAAATCTGTACAAGCAGCCTTGTCTGGGAGATCACGTGCACTATGCATGATAATGTTTACCAGAACCTACGGTATAGGTAGTTGGGAGAGATGAATATTTTGAAATTATATTTTGAGATATTTATTTTCTAATAAACATTTTCCAGAAACAAGAATTTGCTATTAATCAGAACCGCTCAATAGGGTCGTTGAATCAAACCGAATTTTCCAATGTTTTATATAGCTTGATAGTGCTCGTCATCCAGAATAAAAGGGCAAAAAATTCATATCTATAACATTTAGTACGCGAAATATGCAAAACTTCGCGTTTGTCGAAAGCGATACAGCTTCTGAAAATATGTTCGGTCCAGAAACGTTTTAGCAAGGCTGACATTGGTAATTTACCGCAGGTGAAATTTTTCAATAATATTAAGCGCATAGTTTCTCTTCAAAATCAATAATTTAAAGCGTTTATGAAGCGTAATTATTCAAATTTGTTTTTTTGCTGCATGAAAAAATGAAAGTGAAGAAATATGTATGTTTTGTTATGTTTAGGTAATAAATAAAGTTTTGTAATAAATTTACATCAAAATCAACATAGCACTTTTTATTTTTGGTAAGAGTTACTTATAGACAATTATTTTGGTTCATTTCTGGTTGGATAAGTACACCTGTAGACTATACAATATCTTTTGGGACTTTTTGTATCCTCCATACTTCGACAACATGAGCAGATAAACACAGACAATCGAAAAATAATTGAACCGCTTACATAGAAACGTCTGTATTTCGTATATCTGGTGACGTCATGCATCTTCTCTGAACCGTTTCTTCACGGTTGTTTTCTAAAGCCTCGGATTCACTTAGGATTTTTTTCGGCAATATTGTTCAAATTACTTGACGATTTCAAATTTTGGAATAATAAAAAGGGTGAAAATTGCCTTATTGAAATAAAAATATATAGTTTTTTTTACCAGGTAGAACCTGGTCTCTGTATTCTAATTATTCATATCGATTTTTTTCTGTCAACAGTAGTAATTCGTTCTTTTCATTTTTATGAATATGTCCCGGGAGAGTATTTCAATTTTTGAAACAGACATACAAGTCTGAATAACAAAACAAAAGCCTTCAAAACATTATTGTTGTGGCGTAACGTCAATAGTATCGAATTCAATAATTTGTCTCAATACGAACGACAACCCTCAAAAACAGCAACTTGTGAACTGAAGATAACCAAGGTCTTACTTTTAAACGTGTGATTTGTAGCACGGAATCGTAGAAACATTTTGTATTTAAAAAAAATAACTAGCATTCAATATTTCTCTAACCCCTTTACAGATCCGTCATCATTAGTATCAATATTTAGGAGACAACGCAATTAATATTTTGAAATCAAAACACTCGCACAATGATATCATTTATTTGTATATAAATATACTGAGTAATGCAAGTCATGAGTGTCAACATTATAACATTTTTAGAAATTTCTTTCTCCTACATACATATAAAACCTATAACAATGAATGTGAAGTTCCCTGAATTTCCTTACTTCCCCTTTGTACTATCGACATAACTGTTATCCGTATAAATACAGAAAGACGACACTTTCTTAAGTATATGTGAATTATTGATATTACATTTCTAATATATAGGGTGGATCAAAATATTAACGCTCCTACATTAGTTATTTGTGTTACAATAGCTCAAAATAGCATATTGCTGTTCGACAAAGAGCTCAATGATGTTTTGTGCTAGAAATACTTTTTTTGTATAATCCAAAACAAGGAAAAATTATTGTTTTTCGAAAACGGATAAAACCCTGGCGAACTCTCCGATTTAATTTTGTCTCATTTTCTTTTAACATTTCCAACTGTCTCATATGCAGTGTTATCAAATGCTAGCGAATTTCAAAATGTTTCCTCTTACTATCTGTGATGGGAATTCAACATTTTTTCGATCTCTTTTCGACCTTTTTATCAAGAAGGCCGTAGAACGACTGTTTTTGACAAAATATTCAACTTGTTAGGAGGTTGTACCAAGTTTTTATCCATTTTGGTCCTTACTGGAATTAAAATAAAATATTCGACCAATAATTACCTACTAATAGCAAAATGTAGCCTTAAAAGTAACAACGCCATCTTTAGTTATAATCCAATCAAATGGTATCGATAACTGAGGTGGAGTTTATTTTCGAAGCCTATGTTTTTTGGAATGCTGAAGCTGAAACTGAACTTTACCAAAAATTTTCCATTGCCTTCCAAACATCAGCATAATAGAGTGACATTCCGGCATTTTTCTCAGTATTCAACTTTCAAATTAAATGAGTTTTGATACAATTAGAGAACAAAACGGTATTTTTCATGAAAAATTAAAAATCATCGTGGTAGTTTATCATTTTGAGCTCTTAGGTAATGTAATCAGCTTCAATTTGAGATATTGAAAATAATCTTCCCTTCATCAGAACAAAAATGCGCGTTTCGCTAAGTTAGCATCATCAGGAGAGGACTAATTTCATTCATAATTTAAACCTTAGTAGGTAACCAGACAGTGTAACAGTATTTATTACGTCTTTTGATAGGTAAATTATATTGTTGTTTGAGTTCATATTATATGGAGAAAAATTGATAATTATAATCCTTGTTTGAGGGGTTCCCGCCCCTCATATTCAATGTTGTCCTGGAGTGCTATTTGCTAATAGCAAGGAGCATCAGGAGTGCCTAGGAACTCTTGCCTGACAAATTTTAGGAAGCCAGATATATGATATCAAACTGCCGTGGATGCTGACATACTCATTGCCACCAGGGCAATTGCACTGGCTCAGGAACGCAGCTCTATGCCACTTGTTTGTGAAGACATTAACGCCTTCTTGAAGAAGAACTCTGACTAGCGTCTCCTGAAGGACATGCACACATGAGGAGGTAACTAGTAGAGAAGTTATTGGCAGCTCTGCTACGGTACAAACCATATCACTTCAACTCATATCTGTTTGTATGCGCTATATGTATCTTATATGTTCTGAACCCTCAAATCATCACTTAGAACCCCATAAGCTGCTGACTATCTACCAACTGTTGCGTATATACCAGCAAGTACAACTTTGGGCCAGGTCAAGAGTACTGAATAATTTGGTTGGAAAAAGGTCCTAACCTATCACCGCCTCTCACCCAAAAATCAGAGAAGCTCCTCAACTTGATAGCCTTCAAATGAAGGAAAGACTGCAGCACTCCTGTGTGTGAGTACCGGAAGACAGATCTATTCTACTTGAGGATGTATGCTAATTGCGAAAGATCTTGTACCAAACAGGTGATATATAACCAACAGCAGGGTTGAGGAATTGGACGATCAACGAGCTGTGGACAATCCTTCAGATGTTTCCATTTTTCAAGTTAAAATTACGAGACTTCTCTTCATAAAACTGACATTCAATCATAATTACGGTGTAGTTGTTAACAAGAGTTCTGAACTACAAACTGGACCATCATGAGTCCAGCACAATCAAGCACGTGTGCAGTAATCACCAGCACAATAATAATTATATGTACGTTTTTATTGATTAAAAAATTTTTTTTCGAAAAAACTACATTTAAAATTCTCAGTAGATTGGTTAAATTTGACTATGATAACCATATGATTTGCCATCAAAGCTCGAAATGAAGCTGACTACTTTTTCTAGCAGCTAATTATGATGATGATAAAAATTTAGCTCAAAAATGACAACACTTTTCAGTTTAATTCTTTGTAAGAACTGGTAAATTTTCAACCGGCTGGCATTCTGATCTTAAATTCTAGCCAATTTTATTTAATTTGAAAGTGTAATGTATAAACTAATACTTTAGACGCTAGACAAAAAACTGAAATACGCGTTCAAGTTTCGCGGTTTTTCGCTAATGCCTCAAAAAGCAAGAGGAAATTCTGTCGAAAAAATGCAGATGCAGGATCCCAAAAATTGGAGATTCAATACAAACCCGAGTTTCAAATTTTTTTCTACATCTGAATACCATATGACTGCATTATTAGACATTCAAGTGAACAGAATTCTCTATCTAAACTTGCATTTTAGACAAAATCTCAGTTCACTTTTATGATGAGTATCAAAACTCTTACGATGGGTATTACACCATTCTTCTGAGAATACATATTCGAAACTCCCCGCTCTAACAGTACTGATAATATATTAAAATTCTTTGATCCTTTTATTCAATTCGAGATCCATTTATCCGACAGTTTCAGGTTTGGTGGCATGAACAACAAATAGCTGGTAATCGACATTGACAGTTGCCTCGGCATTATTATTCATATATTCAATTGTTATTTTCGTCAAACCTTTCGCTTCTTTCACGTAGTCATCCATATAATCAGAGACATCTTCGGGTGGAAGATTTGGAATAATAGGGTTCACTGCAATGATAGATTCTGCAACAAAATTGAATGAATTGAATGATTTATCTCTTGATGTTATCCAGTTTGGTGCAAAAGAGACGATAAGACATGAGTCTTATTCCTGAAAATCGATGTCCGCCATTGAGGACGACAGTGTGCCATGTAAGTGAAGTTTTACCCCTTTCATTTACTATATTGTGCAGTGTTCCTACGAATGATATCTGATTCAATTCCATAACGAATGTTTGGAGTACAAACTGAATAGGAAAAAGTGTGCTTTTGTATAATTTAGTGTATATATAATAGTTACGTTTGTCACATATAGTCAGTGGGCATACTTGAAGTGTAGCTATAAATCAAATCATTTGAAGAAACAATTCGTTCACGCCAGTCTCTACACTTTAGGTTAATGGACTGACACCTATAAGAAAACAACTACTCCCCTGGCTAATACCACGAAGGGCGTTGGATCTTCACTGAAGTATTTCCTGCATATGCTGTTGGCGATAAAACTACCGGAATCGATTTTCAGTTATTGAATGGGCACACTTGCAGACCGGTTTCGGGCTATTTGGCCTCTGGTCAGTGCAAGGTAGTGGTCATAATCAATATAGAGTCGATGCCATTATCAGTATATCATTCATCGTACTAAGCTGAAGCGAACAACAAACAACATGTTTGGCACTGCCCCACCTGGTGAACGAGTTACTAACTAACCGCATATCCGAAATTTGCACAATTCCTCGTATAAGGAAATAAAACTTTTCCTGCATTGACACCTGTCGGATATAATCCAACGCCCTTCGTGGTATTAGCCAGGGGAGTAGTTGTTTTCTGACAGGTGTCAGTCCATTAACCTACAGTGAAGGGAGTTGGGACTGGCCTTAACGAATTGTTCCTTCAAATGATTTTAGTTATTTTTGAAAGTGAAAAATATGTGGGAACTCTTATCTTCACAAACCATTTACGTACACCAGATCTAATTTTGATACACCTAATAGTCTAGAAGATGACTTGTCTAATAGATTCGTTGACACCTGGTATTGAATTATTTTTCAAGTGGCGACAATTTTCTGACAAACACTTTCCGAAAAAAAAAATTTTTTGACGAATCTAACGATACTGACTTTTTGCGATTGGATTACAAATAAGAACATAAATTATTGGTTATTGTACGTTCTTATGAATATATCACCATTTATCCAATTATTCATTATCAATAGCAATTGAGATATTCAATTTCCATACTCACTTCGAAAACTGTCCAAGTTTTGGAATACAAACAACCTATTTTCTACTTTACACACGTTACACTTGAACCCACTTTTTTTGAGTAGTTTCTCCAATTGCTTTTCCGGGTTCTTCATTCCATGGAATGGGGCGATGTATTCTTTTTTTGAATATGGCTTCCATCTCTTATTTTTCGCCATGTTTAGATAAATATCGTAAATTCCATTATTTGCCAAAAATGTTAATAACATATCTCCTCCAGGTTTGAGTATTTTGTACATATTTTCGTAAGTCTGCCTGAAAAATTAATGTTTTGGTATAATCAATATGATATTCTTATTATGAATGGTATTAAAATGTGGGAAACTTTCACATTTCACATAATGTGAAATATAACTTTGGAACCTTGAATTATACGAAAGAAAAATTATTTTGGAAACAATTGATTTTATATGAACATTGAATAATACGAAAAACTATTTTACCTATTCACTTTATACTCAAAATACTCGGTATTTCATTACGAATGTTAAAAATATGTAAGTACCTGAGTTTGAGAATGAATCGATCAGCAATAACACAAAGAAGAGGGGAAGTGTACAAATCCATTAAAATAAACATGTAATGAATGAAATTACCTGAGGTTATGTATTAGTTAATTACCAGTTTCCAGATTTGAGAAAAGATTCCGTAACGGAGAGTTATTTAATTTTATATGGTAATTCAGTGAATGACCGGAATTCCTAAATCTATTTATTTCTAAACATTCTAAAAGGTGGAGTTTAAAACTTTTCTCTTCCATCACACGTCATAGTCATGATTAAACGCATGCCCTTCTGCTAAAAGATGGTTTGCAAATGTGGAATTGGTCTTCCCATTCAAGAAACTACTTCTATGCTCTTGAATTCTTTGGAGAAAAGTTCTTCGCGTTTGAACAATATAAAGTTTTGGGCAAGAGCCAAATGGAATAAATTCATTATTTCGGTTACTGTACATATTTCAAAAAATTCCATAAACACGTCAAATTTAAATTATAATTTGACATACTTCAACGGAAAAATGCTACCCCTACCTTCAACCCCCGTCGAATTACAGGTACAACCCCCAATTTTTTGAATAGGAAGTATAGGCTTCTAATATATCGTTTGAATGTCTCTTCATTCTCCATTCAAAAATGTTATCTCTTTCAAGTTTATTGCGTTATTTAAGAAAAAATAAATTAAAATCATGTCATCTTTCACAAAAAGCCGACGAGCCATTTAAAAAAATCAACTTAACTTGAAAAATTAATATTTGCGATTGTGAAATAATTCTTAAAACAACTGTGAAATCATAAGCCTCACAGCCGTAGTTTTCCTATGTTACTTGATCAAGAATGGAGCGATTTACACGATCCATGGCATTCTAGATCAAAAAATGAAAATTGGAATAAAAATGATTTCATTTGTCAAATATTGACAACTGCAGTATTGTTGGATTTAGAATGTCATTCTCGATCGAAATAAGCAAAAATATATAGGATGTCCCATTTAAAAATCGAAAGTTGGGGTCATTTCCGATTAAACCGGAAGTACGGCAAAGCAAGTGAATATGTCAAAAAATGTAAATCAAACTATAAACTCAAACTATATCCAATAATAAAAAATTTGTAGGGTTGAGCCACCTTAGAGAATCACCCGGTATACTGTTTTCAATATTTTTTCAGCTATGTGATAACTAAACTCAATTCTACTGATATATTTTCTCAAAACAAGTGTTCAATCACTTCTCGAGTAGTATGATTTTATTTTCTAAATGTAAATAAATATTATCATTATTATTATCTATAAATATGACGGTGTTTAAATTTGGATGCAACAAAAAATATCTTATATGTTGCACACTTGGTAGACCACACTGTATGTCAATACCTAGAGAAGAAGAAACTTTAAAAGGTATTTTCGATGGAAGGAAGTACAAAAATGAACATTATTTCTATAAGTGAACTAGTGTTTGTGTGTTTGTGACTCACCTTTGTTCTCTCACCCAGTGCAGCGTATAGAAAGAAAAAATGTGGTCGAACCCATTTTCAAAATTTGCCGGAAGTTCCTGCGAACTGATGTCCAATTGGGCAAACTCCACCTTATCCACAGAATACCTTTTTTTCGCAAAGTTAACCATTATCTCCGAACAGTCGCTACCAACGACTCTCCCGATATTTTCCGGCAAGCGAGGGTACAAATTCTCAATGAGAAACTTGCCATCTCCACTTCCGACGTCCAGAACAGCGTCTTCTGCCTTCCACCCGGAGACGTCCAGATAATTGTCCAAAATGAAGAGGTTGTCCGATCTTTGCAAATCACTGTACTTTGAGTATAAGTCGGGCTTGTCCATTGCGCTAGTCAAGGTTAAAGCCCAGGTGAAGAATTTTGGGTGTTGGGCCCTAGATGGGCCTGTATGCGACTAAAGTCTCTCAGTTTTCACTCGGGAGCTTTTATAGGAGAGGTCCGAGTGAGAATTTTCGGTAACAGCGATTCTCAAACAAGTTAGTTGTTTAACCAAACAGAAGATAAAGCCGACGAAATTATCTATCTTCACAACAAAAATCGGAAATTCAATGTTCTCTGATACTTTCACAATTTACGTCGAAATAAACAAAGCAGAATTTGGAATTTAGAACTTTTTCATGTAAAAAACTTTACTGGGTCACTGGATATTATCAAACAGGTTTCCAAAGTTCGGAAATTGCTTATTTTTAAATCTACATTCAATCGTATTACGTTTTTGTATCATCGTGATTGAAGACAAAAAATGCTAATCATTTAAAGGGATATCATTACACAAGGTGATTCGAAAATCATTTTTGATTGTTCAACTCATTATCGAAAAAATATAATGGTGAGGACAATTAAAATCAGTTGTTAGTTGGTCTCCATATACAGAGTGTCCTAAAAATTTCAATATCTACGAGAACGATGAGTTTCGATTGAACATTTTTCAGAAATATTCTTGCAGTAATATTTTTGAAATATTTTTGCAGTAAAGACACGCCTGAAGAATCCATTGTATGGTGAAACTCGTGTTGCGTTTTTGTAATACTGTTTAGTGAAAATCTTACAAAAAAGTATTTCTTGAATGTAATATGCATAAGTATACTATAGGAAAGCGGTGTCTATTCGAATGTCGAATTATTAAACTGTCTGAGTGATCAGTAAAATCACCAAAAGTTCGCAAACTCGTCAAAATCGTGAATTGCTGAAAGCAACAAAATGTAAAGTAAAATAAAATCTCAGTTTGCAATTGAAATTCCAATGTGTTTTCAAGTCGAATTTTTGAGATAATATCCATAATAAAATAATTTTCGTCTTTTTTAAGCAAATTTGTTTCTAATGCCTTAGCTCAGGTGTCAGGGCTGTGTGAAAAAATTTACATGTTGATTTCATGATATTTCTGAGATCCGCGATGGAAGTTCAGAAATAAATTACAAAAAAGCACGAAAATGAACCGCAGTGAGATCAAATTACTTCACATTTCATTGAAAAAAATAATAATTTTTCAGACATTTCAATAAATAAAAAATCAAAGTTTGAACGTTCATCAATTTTCTTATTGTAATTGCGAGATACATCGACAAAAACTAAATATTTTCACCCAAATGATATCGGTAGTTAGTGAACTTATTCAAGTAGCAAGAGAGAAAAAGAAAGATGGAAATTACAATAAAACCATGAATGTTACAGAACATTAAAAAAATCGCAGTAAAAAACTAGCGAGAACATCAAGAGCATTTTTTGATTTCGAAACCTAGATAATGGAATGGTAGTTACTGTTAGCAAAACTCTCTGCCGGAACTACCATGATAGAAATATTACCAAAGCAGCATCTCCAATACTTTTTCCACACTTCATTTCCTCCCCTTCCAGGACATCCTTCCTTCAACTAATCCCCAGGATATGTTTTGTTGATGTCACGTAACGTCACGACGTTATGAATTTACATATATTAAAAGCCGAAACTGTAGAACGTTACGATTTTTCCGTATATTCATCGGGTTAACCGGGTTATTGAAACTGAACAAAACATTTTGTATGACCAAGTACAAATATTTAGTGGAAAACAAGTTTGAAATTTCGAACAATTGTGATAATCAAAAAGAAATGACATGACATTCCAGTCTTAGTAAAAATACAATCCCTCCAAGTTACATAGTGAATGAGTTATGGCAGTTCGGTTGCCGTCGGTCGTCATCGGTTGGAGGCCAATGCGATTTTCATCCGAAGACAACCGAGAAACGAACCTCATAATAAATAAGCCAGTTAACGATTAATGTGTCATTATATATTTATTTGTTTCAAAATATTTGAAATTTACCTGTTTCAAACCTCTTTTCTTTCAATGTGGTGTGGTGAATATTCTTCTCCAGCACAGTTTAATATCTGTTCGGGTTGTTTTCAGTGTTCAAGGGCGTTTAGACTTTTGACAATCGAATCAAATCGAAATCATTAATTTCCTTAACATGACTGTCGATTTTTAACAGTTCGGTTTTCCATTATACGGCTTCTGGAGAGAATAGTGGGCCCCTTCCAGAATGTTCGAATACAATTTCAGAACATAGGCTTTTACTGCTGGAGCCACGATTAGAGAGAACAAAATCCGTGGTCGAATTGTACTTCAGATTCCATTCCACCTAGTCCTGGAGTTTGTTCCCTCTGAAATACAATTTCTTTCAACATTCAAAGACTGATAAAAAAGGTTTGGTGTGTTGATCATGATTAATTGAACTTGAATAATTATTTGAAAAAACCTGATAACGGTATTTTGAAAAATTACAGGATCATTTCACCTCAGCAATTTATTCCAAATCACAAGAAATCTTTCTTGAGTCACTCCTGAATATTCCACTCAATAAGTGCTTTACATTTGCAAAGTTTGTAGAATTGCTGTTGCAAAAAATTTTTCGGTTGACTCTCAGTCACTTTTCTTCGCGGTCAGATGATTTCATTTTACTGTACCAGTTGTCAGTGAGTATTGTATATCATGTATCTTTCAAACAAATATTTGTTTTGTGGGTAGTGTCGGTAATAAGGATACCTTCCCAGAACTTCTCTAATAATCGGGATTCAATTATTCTCTAATCAATCTGATTTTCACCTTTGATGAGACTTTCCGAGTTGAAATCTACATCGAGAAAGAAAGAAAGAAATTTAATTCACCTCAAAATACAATTTCTGTTACATTCGAAAGTATCTGCAATGACAAAATTTGCTTAGGTACGTCCTACATATAATATAAAAAATATACAATCCAATACATAAAAAAACATTTCACACTAAGGCAGTTATGACTCGCATATAGATACCAACCATATAAATACACATATATACACACACATATACATATATTAGGACCACTGACAATTGAATACCTCATCAATCTTATAGAAGGCTTGGGTGACAAGTGATTTTTTTACTTTGAACTTTAAATCTTTCATGCTAGGGTTTTTCCACTCACTAGGCAAAGTCTTATATATTTTTATAAGGAGAAACTCCTTTTGTCTGGCTGTGTTTTGATAATGCATCTTCGGTAGCCTGATGATGTCTTTACGTTTTGTCTCATGATTGTGAATCATGGAGCCACTATTATATTTATTTTTATTTTTATGTACAAACAATATTGCTTGTACAATATAGATGGAAGGTAATGTATGTCCCATTTTATAAAGATCGGTTCTACAGGGGTTTTGGAATCGACTTTTTACAAATCCCTCATTATATTTTCTTGGAGAATGATTACTTCACTTGCATGTGAGGAAGCACCCCATATCAGTATTCCACAGTTTATGCGGCAGTGAGTCATACCAAAATATGCAATTCTCAACACATCATTAGAAACTAAACTCCTTAGCCCTCTCAATGCGTAGCGACACTTTGAGAGCTTTTTACATAACGATGTCGTATGTCCATTCCAATTGAATTTGTTATCAAGGTGGAATCCTAGTAAACACACCTCTTTGTCACCGTCAGTCACTTAGGATCTATTCGCGATAGTTATTTCCTGAGTTTTATTTGCGTTCAAGCATAGAACATTAGTGCTAAAGTATGTTTCGCTTTTGTCAGTGTTTCATATGACAACTGATATAACTCCTCCACTTGTTTGTTACTTATGACAAAAGTTGCATCATCGGCATATAAAAAAACGTCTACTCTTTCAATATATGTAGGAAGATCATTTATATAGATAATAAATAAAAGAGTCCCAAGTACGCATCCATGAGGTACTCCATGCTTGACAATTTTGGTATCAGATTTCATATTGTTATATAATATATATTGCAGCCTGTCTATCAAAAAAGAATTTATTAGGTCATACGCTATGCCTCTAATACCATATTTTTCAAGTTTTCTCAAAAATATGTCATGTGAAACACTGTCAAATGCGTTAGATAGATCGCAAAGAAGTAAGCGAGTGCAGATACCCAAATCTTTATTATGGGAAATGGTGTGAACAATTTCCGTCATTACTTGTGATGTAGATCTCATCGATCTGAAACCATATTGAGTATCATTCAATTATTTTCCCCCTTCAAGGAAATCAAGAAGTCTGTTTTTGACTAAAATTTCAATGATCTTTGATATAATGGGAGTTATGGTAATAAATCTATAGTTCTTGCAATCGTTAGGATCTCCCTTTTTTAGGATTGGTGTAGCTCGGCATAATTTTTGGATCGCTGGAAACATTCCACACGCGAAGCATATATTTACTAGGTGTGCTATAGGCTTACTAAGAGCATCACATGCCATCTTCACTATAACAGAACTGATATAGGCATCTAAACTATTTGAATTTTTCAATGAAGCATCAGTGTTCTCAAATCATGAGTAAATATCTTCCATCGTTCTGGGATTTGGTTTATAGTCTAGCGGGAAGTGTGAAGCTGCATCAAAATTGTCAATCATCATTTCTCTCCTCGTTTCTGATCAGCAATCAAATTGTGTCCCTTTTCTAGTGAATGTGACCATGAATATTACGCAAGATGAGTTTTTTATTCAAAATTCAGTGGTAATTTGCTCACCACAAAAGCAGAAAAGGAGTGGAAATAGTCCACAACTGACCTAACTTTACAACTGACCTAACTTAACCTAAGTATACTATACAGAGAACAAAAGGCCCAGTACAGGGACTACTTATTAGACAATCATTGTTTCATAGATTTTTAACGAAACTACTCATAAGCAGTTAATAAGTTTAGTTTTTTCGTCTAATATCTCCCATTTCACAATTTCAAAGTAAGTCTTCCGGGTAATACGAGTTCTAGGTACCGATTTGAAAAACTCGTATCGAAATGTAAACTGATGAATCATCTGAAGAGGTCACTGAATTAGATTAATGGTTTTGGAGATATCACCTTCGAAGTGAGAAATATTGTTAGAAAATTGATACGTAATAGATAAATAAGGTCAAATAAATAAAATTTGTAACGTCAAAAAGAATGCTGTCATTTTCAGAAGAGGTATTTATTTAGGCAAACATTTTTCATCCGATTTTCTGAAAGTTGTTCAATTGTTCAAACCGTGTAGGTGTGTTCTTTGTCAAATGCAAAAAAAATTAACCAATCCCTAAGAAAGGAAAGAAACGCCTTTCTCAAAATTATATC
>WOGR01000796.1:445-14160 GCA_015342045.1 Leptinotarsa lineolata
GTTTTCGAACCATTTCTTGGAATGCAACCACAAGTTCCCGAATCTAAACGATACGGAAATTTTGCACTATGCAAGAAAAGGTTGGATACTCAGTTATTTGGAATCCTTGAAAATTCATAAGCATAAGAATTGCGGGTGCAATCAGTTAAATGATCAAGTGGATCTAGTTTACTCACCGGTTTTCAAATTAGCGTACCCACATTGTGGCAAGTAAAAAAATAATTCGGGTACCTCGGCTATTACCTAGGGTAGTATTATATAAGGGGTAATGTAATCATTCATTTGTAGTTTAGTGTCAAAGTTTGAAAATGTCCTTATAGGATGAAACTGCAGTAACTTCAGTTACGAATAAAAGTGGTAAAAAACATAGATCATTTTCATTTCTCATCATTCAAGTTGTTTTTTGTCAATTATTTTTTCAATTCCACTGCTACTTTATATCACATCACCAATTTATAGTTGAGGCTGACCATCTCGTACTTTCTAGGCTTCCTGAGGAAGCTGGGCTGTATAATTAACCTAGACAAGTCACTAGGCAACCCATGCCAGTGCATCGAGTTGCACAAAAATCCTGCTAGACAAGCTCAACTTTGCCTGTCTCGTTACATCCTTGGAAGATTTTACTCTAGGGAGATACATCTCTCCGCTCAATTCAGATGACTTTAAACACTCGGAATCAATGATGAAGATTGAAAGATCTACATCAGCCTGAACACCCACTTTCTACTGAAGGTGTCAGTAAAAAGGTATTCTTGTCTGTACATTATACAGCCCAGCTTCCACAGAAAGCTGGGTTGAATAATCTTTTTCAACTTTAGTGGATTCCGACTGGCAAAGAAAAAGTCGTCAAGGTACACAGTTACTCTAATATTCATCTGTGACAGACGGGACGCTATCCAAATTAAAACGTTTGCAAATGTAGACTTTTAATTTTTCTAGTATTTTTTATGACGCTCCTCTTTCTTTCCGACCTCTAGAAATGCTAAAATTCTCTCCTTGGCCAATTTACTTCGGAAAACGGATTTGGCTTCATATCGGTTTTTGAATTTTGCCGGGTGTTTGAACATTTCGACAGGACACAGCATTGAAGTGAAATGAGTCTGATTCACTATACTACAGAGCAATAGCTATCCAGAATGATCAGAAATACCGGTTTGTATGACTACTCCTTTTTTAAATCCATCAAAATTAGTTATAATATTATCTAAGCACGAACTAGAACGATATGTTACCCTTGTTGGTTCCGTAATAGTTATAGTAGCATTGTAGTTGGTCAGCAGATCTCTGAAATATATGCAAGTCTTCGTTTTTTGACATGAAAGGTCCATATTAAAATCACCTGCAATGAAATATATACAGGCTTTTCTATGTAAAATGTCCATCATATGTTGAAATTTAGATAAAAAATTCCTATATCACTTAATAGTGATCTGTACACACAGACTATGTTAAATTTGGTGCCGCCTGGTATTTTGCAAGCTACGCTGGAGCATTCAAATATAAAATACTCTGTGAGAGCGTTAATTTCATCAATCGAACTACCGGATATATTTTTCATCACATAAACTGCTGAACCCCCATGTTTGCCTTCCTCTCTGCAGTGGCTCGATATTAGATTGAGATCATCAATTGTATAGTGTTTTAGAGTATCCCGTGTTTGCCAGTGCCCTGTTATGCATAGAACGGGGCAATTGAGATTTTCTATGACTTCTTGGAGCATATTCACACTTTTTCCTAGGGACTGTACGTTGTGGTGCATTAGGAAAGTTTTCATATTATTTGGATTATGTTCATTTGATTCTTTTCTAAGAAAAACTCTGCTTGGTTTGCGTTATTTGTCCGAGTTTCCACAGTTTCAAGAAGATGTCTTCCTCTCCTAAAATCGAAGCGTTCAAAGCCAATATTCTTCGGCCAGAAATTTGGATCATATAATTTCTCTTTCAAGCCTAGTGCTGCCCCTATGATAAAAGATTGGTTATTCCTTCTTACATTGAGTGTGTGAAGTTTTTTGACTTCCACTTCATTTCCAGACTCCTGATTTTTGGAAATATATGTTTCAATATATTCCTTGATGTTTTCTTCTATTATGGTATCGGGAACTTTTGTTACAAATAACCATATTTTTTTCTGTTTTACACCTTTAAAATTGATGTCCCCATCGCCACTTTCATAATTGATCTTCCGGTGATTACTTTTCCTGATGACCTGTTGAAAACCTTCAGTGTCACTTTCATTTCCTTCCTGAAGGTGCAAAAACAAATTTTTTTGTGTTCCTGCCTTGTTGAAAGACATGATTATTTATTGATGAATGTCTGTCTTCTAAAAATGTTATTTTCTGATTCAGTAGCTGGATTATGTTTTCTTTGTCGTCAATAATAATGTCTTTGTCCATCAGAATTTGCCTGGGTAACTTGTTTTCTTCCCTCAAGTATTCTTCCTCGGAGAGATGTGTGATGTCCTCAGTTTGTCTGTCAGGTACATTCTGCTTTCTTATGATCGCTAGACTGACTGCTCGAGACATTTCGGATGAAAATATTGAATGCATTTTGTACACTTCACTTTATTTACGACTTTTTTCGAACAATGTTTACATGTAAAATTTTCATTTTCTTTGGGAGCAATTGTCTGATTGTTTGCTCTACCCGCCATTTTGTACTTGCTGCAACTACTGAGAACAATTAACCAATAAGTTTTTTGTTGATAATCTCAACTGATTTTTCAGTTAAAACAAAAAAGATTTTATATTGTGCTTTCGTAAGATCCATTCTTGAATTGTGTTCGGTGATATAGGACCCATACTATAATGTTAATATCGATTTATTTGAGAGTGTTCAAAAGAAATTCATAAGGAATTGTGCTTTTCACCTTGGTATTCAATGAAATGAAAATGAGTATAGTCAACTCTTAACCAAGTTAAATATAAAATCGTTAGAAGATAGGAGAATATCTATGAACTTGAGTTTCCTCTTCAAAATAATAAATAGTGAGATAACCGCCCAGAACTACTTCAACTAATAACTTTTCATATCAAACAAAAAGATACGAGAAATCCTGACATTTTTCATATACATTTTTTCCATACCAATTATGGTTTGAACAGTCCGATTCCTCATATTCTGAAGCTGGGAAAGCAATATTTTAATAACTTAAATCTGTTTCATGTGTCACTTCAGGTCTTCAAAAATCAATTGAAAAGACTATAGCGTTTCCGAAGCTTTTCTTTACCCTACCACTTTCTATGTAAGTACCAGATTTGTTAAATCTTTTTCGTTGTTAGTACCAGATTTGTTTCATCTTTTAGTAATGTAGTCACTAGACATAAGGATTCATTATTATTTTGTATTTCAAACTTCGCTAAATGTTTTGTAAAATTGTAAATTGTGATTTAGACATTAGAAATAAGCATTCAAAAATACTTTGTAGTTCGTCACACTGTGTTGAAGTTTTTGTAAATTAGCTTTGCCGTTGAATAAATAAATTAATGAATAAATCCAATATGGCGAACTCTCAAGTTGATGAAATAGTTACTTTTTATCAACTTCCACGATATTGGTATCAAATGAAAAGGTTTGTTGAGAAGAATAAATTGTCACTCTGAATCCAGAATGGCGGACTCTTAAAAATGATATATTAGATATTATACAGAACAGCAGTTAATTCGTATTTTATTGTGTGGGTCTGTTTTTGGCAAGGCATGTTCTGCAATTGAGGATTTCGCTGATTGCATAAGGCGGCAGATGCGTTTGTGATTTTGTAATATAGCGTAGGTTGAAAAATGAAATATCCAACCCAGTATAAATATTATAACAGTCTTCGTCTATTAAGGAAACCGTTATCAACTTCCAATAACGACCTTAGGTCACGTAGGGCTCAACCACTAGAAGAAAAATAAAGTCGTAAAAATTAATTGCGTCGACGTTCAAGAATCAATGCTATTAACTTTATCCTAAAGGGTCGAATAGATATTACCAAAGCTGTCCCATGAGAAAATATGATTTATTAAGACGAGACTGAACAACTATCGTTAATTTAACGATGTGATAAAAACCATTCCTCTACTAAGGAATACATGTATAAAATCCGAAAAGGCCCTTGCAGTGACATCTGTATGTTAGTGGCAAAATCACTATAGTAAGATAATGTACGTGTATTTTCTATTTGACACAAAGTCGAGCGCCATCTAGTCACAAAAGGGTATACCTATTGAATTTAGGGACCGTACTGATACGCCCTCTGAAGACTACACTCAAAATTTGAAAGTTGAAGCAGGCTGGACTCCGATAATTAGATGCGAATTGTATAAAAGTGAAATATGGAAAACCACATTCATTTTTCATAAACTTCATCTTACGATTTGATATTCAAAAATTCCACTTCGAAAATTGAGTTTGTGAAGATCAAATCGAAAGAAATTAGGTCTAGTTTATGAAATTACTATGGACCTTCATCAAGGCCGAATCAATCGGAAAAAAAAATATGAGCCATAAATTATTGAGTTTTTAACATGTCAAGAGAATAATTGCTAGCAAATGTTCTTTATAATATGTCTGTCATAGAGATATAACTGACAAATTGGAAACCTCGGATATGAAGAATAAAAAACTATAAGATATAGTTCGTTTTTTGTTTGCGAAAAAACGCTATTCAATTATTTCTTTTGAAATGCCTAAATTGACAGGTTCATTTAATACCAAACAGATCTTTCATTTCTGAAACATTTAGAAAGTATGAAGGCTATTTTCCGAGTTTTTTGGCCGTGGTCTGCAGATTTTTATGCCTAACATTTCGTCTACTACTGCGGTACACATTTTCAGAAGGCGGTGAAGTAACGGTCGCAATACCCAAGTTGAAGCTCGGGTTCTTGTTCCTATCTTCTCACTCCATCATGATGGAGTGGAGACGATAGAAACAAGAACTATTATCACATCGCATTTGAAAATGTCTACCGTAACAGTAGACGAAACGTCGGACATAAAAACTTGCAGACCACGGCCAAACCACAACATCTTTGAAAATGTCCACCGCAGTAGTAGACGAAACGTTAGGCATAAAACCTGCAGACCACGGCCAAGAAACCCGGAAAATAGCCTTCATACAGTTATATCCGGCCGTGAAAGTTTACATTCTTCAATTTAGAAAGTAGTTCAATATTTGAGGTCAATAATTTTTTCATTTATTTTTGAATGTTGGAATACTACCAGTAGTTTTATGATATAACGAGCCTGGGAAGCGAAACTTGTGAAACGAGTGTGAATTAATCACACGACAGTTTTTCCAGCAAGTTATGGGTGATTTACAGTATACAAATTTCATGAGATGCAAATTTAGTGCCATGCAAGGAATTTCTTGCCGAGTTCATAATTTGGAAATATAGCAAACGTTAAGGAGGTTGATGCTTTTACGATGTTTGAATATTATTTATTTTGGTATCTTATTATTATAGGTGAAGAGTAACAAAAAATTCTACAGGGTGTTGGAATTGTGATAATAATCGAAAAAAAAAGTCGCTAGGCTTTCCTGGAAATTGCACGGGCGCGCTCATAATTTTGGACTTGCAATGCGTAAAAATCGTAGTGTAATACGTCCATTATGCACACTATTCATTCCACCACCACTGCTTCCCCTTATTTTCCAGACACTTTTTGCGTTATTTTAACAAAAGTAACATGAATACCTACGAGATTTATATTGTTTATATGGTATCCAGAAAGAATAGTTCTAATAGAGCAGCCTTAGTAGTATCGTTTCTTATTCAGGAAGCATGGGATGATCATTTGAAAAAAGTGAATTCTAGATATGTCAAAATGTGTGTTAAATTTTCCTAACATACACCACGTGATACACGTGTATTGGCTTATGTGTTTTCAGGTCTACTCTACGGACATTACTTTCATAGACGGTTGTGGGAAAAATATCTTTTGCCTAAATTTAACATACAGAGATTGTTTACCATAATGAAAATAAATAAAACACTCAATTACTAAATAATTTTTTATCAACACATACAATACATAACATCATGAGAGTAACAACACCAAAAATATTCAGAAAATTTTTATATTATAGGAATTAATTGATAACAATATTGAATCTTGAATGAATGATTTGAACAGAAAGACGAGTTTTCAGATTCATTGGAGAAATTCCAAAGGATTGCTCAACAAATTGAAAAGTTTCTTATAGAATAATAGATGAATACATGGGATGTATCAGTCAACTTAAAAAAGAATTCCTCAGCTATGAATGTTGAGAAAAACAAACTGAAATTTCTACCAACGTGTTTGTAAAGTTATTTTAAAGGATGAATAAGTATAGCTCAAAGTTCACTTTGTCTCAAAGTTGAATGTGCAGTGGTACATATATATTTGTCTTGCTTACTATCACTTACTCAAAGCATGGTTTCCGTTTTTTTTTGGGCATCTCAGAGACTAAGTGAATTTCGTTGTACTGTATAGCTATATACATCATTTATGTATCAGATATATAAGGAACTTTATATGAAAGACAATTTTTCACGAAATCAATAATAAAAAAAATTCCAATAAAATGTTTTGCCGTTAAATATCACTTATTTTTCAAATTTTTGTACATTGCGTTAGTCTTGAAATTAATAAGTATATATGAATTCTGATAATCAGACAGTTTGACAGTTATTTGTGATTTAGTCAACAAAAGTTTCTAATTAACATTTTTGTCTGTTGTCGAATCTGAACAGTTGACTAACTCAAGATAAAACAGGTTTACAAAATTTCTATGTTAATAAATGTTAACTATTGGGAGATGAGAAAACTTAATTATGTTGCAATATGGATAATTTCACATTTTCCAAACCAACACGAGTTCTTTTTGAATTGGAACTATTTTAACAAAATTGGTGTATCAAAGTTCTCAATAACAAATTCAACATATATTCTATATGTTCACATCACTCATTCACATGCATACAATTTGGATGTTTTTGTTTCAAACTATCATAAATGATATATTTTAAATGTGGAATAATTTTTGTTGTTAAAAACTTTGTAATAGTTCCACTGAAGACTGTCAAACAAATTATAGCCAACTTTTTTTTTGTATCAAATCTGTTGGTGTTTTGAGTCAATTTTCTTGTTCTAAATTATAATTCATGTTAACTCGTCAACATTTTTGAACACGCAGCCACATGCAATGAAAGCAGACTATTTTCCACACTACTACTGTCTGAATTTGTTCTAAAATTTTTTGTTCCGTTAACCAGCTGACGAACGTCAACCCTCAGAAGTCGAAACTCGTGCGAGCAATGGATTAACGAGGCCTTGCCTTTCAACGTGCGATTACCCAAATTTTTCGAAACAGCATCTATTGGCAAAGTTCTTGCAGACACTTGATCAGCGGAAAAATGGTTGCTGCATAATTTTTTTTTCGCAAAACCTTTGGATTGAAATCTGCCCACCTGCCATTGCTTAGAATAACAATTAGAAGGCTTTACTTATAGAAAATTATTGTATTTCTTGCTAGTACACAGATAGTTGGAAAAATTTTGAAAATGAGCTGAGAAGGCTGATTGGTCTGTAGTTTTCGAATGATTGGTGATTTACTTTTTTTAAACATGGTTGTATTAGGGCACCTTCGAAATTCTAAGGGAAAAGTCCAGTTTTGAGTGAAGCATTGATGACATGAGGAGTCAGAGACGCTATAATGTGTTCGAAACATTTTTTATCGAATATGAAGATATTTCGTGATACGAAAAGCAGATGATTTTCGTTTTGAGGTATGTATACTCAATTTGTGAATATCTCTTATGAACAATTCATAAATGAAATGTGGTTTATCTATCCAACATATATTAATGATTCATAATTTTCAATGAGCAATCTGTTTTATTTTTCACTAGACATTTCTCATTTGTAAAACATTATTTTTGAATTTTACTGTACAAAACAACAGTTGCACTTAATAATTCTACTAAAACGCTTTGGTCTGATTCTTGTTACTATCAAGGTGTCATTCCATTCATATTGTTACGTAGAAAGTTTAAGGAAAAGTTCGAAGAAGTTCTGAAAAAAATTACAAAAGTTATAAACAAATTAGTAAAAAAAATTGAGGTTCGGTTTTTTTTTGAATATCTCGAAAAATATTCAAAACTTCAAAATTATTAAAAAGATCCAAAAATATCATCAAATTTGCTAAAAATTTGTCCCACTTTTTCCATTAATTATGCATTTGTTAAATGATAATTTTTTATAAACTGAAATTTATTCTCAATTGGGTGATGAATAAAAGATTGCCGTTGCAAATATAATGAAATTTGGATTTTTCACTCTTTCATTGGCAATTGAAAATTAAAAATAAAAAAAATCAATTTTTTTTTAAATCTTGATTGTTTCGATGTCTTACAGTTGAAATCTACTTGAAAATAATTTATATTTTTTACTATTATTGTTTAAAAAATTGTTATAAAAATACATTGTTCATGAATAAATCTTAATTTTATTTTTGTAATATACTTATTGATGCAAATTAGGATTTTTGGAGACAAAACGGTTTCTTAAAAAAATTATTTGTTGCTATAAACTGTGTATTTTTATAAACAATCGTTTTTTGCAGCCAAATAAAAAAACTAACGAACCATTTATTTTTCTAAAAACCATAAATTCTATTGTTCTTTGAGATATGGGGAAAATTATTTTTTTTCGTTATTAATTTGTTTATTTAAAAAACTATTTGTTCTGAATAAATTAATTTTTTCCATTCAGAGCTCTGCAAAAATTATAAATAATAGAGGTACAGCTACGGGAGTCGGAACTTTTTTTAGCAAATATGATGATCTTTATGGATCCTATTTTAAAATTAGAAAATTTTGAATATTTTTGTAGATATTCAAAAAAAAATAAACCTCAATTTTTTTTGTAACTAATTTATTTAAAACGTTTGTGATTTTTTTAGCTCCTTTTCGAAATTTCTCCTAAACTGTTTACGTGACAATACGAATCGAATGACACCTTGATCTTAATTTTCAGAGACAATATACAAATTTCAGAAGAAAATGGTACATGTTAACTTGACTACTTGCAAAATCTGAATTCACTGACCAACATCCAGAATTCCAAATTTCCGAGTTGGTGCATGAACATTTCTCAAATTGTGCACATCTAATCTAACTCATTACTTAAAGTTTCCGATTATTAAATATCCATTGTGATACTACACATTAGATACATCTTCAACTTCCATGGGTTGTACATTCAAGGTATGAATTTTCACTATACATATACGTTTACAAAACCAGTCTTTATAATAATAAAATATGACAAGAATTCACACTGAAATTGAATTTATAACTCATGGTACACCTTATAGCTAATAACTTTCTGGAATGCAGTATCAATTGTTTGCACTTTTCAGGATCCTCCACTGGAAATCTACAAAACCTCAAAGATTTGTCAGTCCTGTCGGCTTGACCACATTTATAAAATTGACACTTGTTTTCAGCCATCAGAAAAATAACAATAACTGTTGATATTGCAAATTTCAACTAAAAAAATCATTTAACACCTCTCTTAATGAGATGTTTCCGAATTTAAAAAAATTTGACTTCAATTGAAACCGGTAGATTACTTACTGTTTATTAATGTACCCAAAATACAAATGGGTTCAGCTTCTCCAAAAAAATACACACTACACAAACGAAATGTTGATAGCAAATGCCATTATTTCGAAGTTCTCAACAATATCTAATTATAATTCAACACAAAGCACATTTTTAGTTGTAATTCCCATTTTGGTACATCCTAATAATCTACCTGATACGCAAGAGAAATGGAAATAATGGACCAAAACCATAAACATCATGAAAACACCTAAACAACGACCCTAATTCGGATCTGTTTTCCTTGGCAAGCAATTTTCGACTCTAATGATGGCGGGAAAACGAAATTCAAACGCCATTCTCCTTTTTCAGTGGCACCATCTTCTGATAGTCTCAACGCCTGTCAAATGAAATTCCCATAAGTTATCCTACTATATATTTCCACCTACTATATGTTAGTAGGTGGAAGAGTTGAATATCCTGAGGTGTTTTTTTTAATGTGAAAGTAATTTCGGTGATTCTCCTAAATCTATAATTTTCGCTAGGATCAATGTGGATTAAGGTCGAAGCGATCGATATTTAATTCGTTGATGAATTGGGATTTCATCGGATGCAAAGATTACAGTCCTCAGGTTTTCTCCACAAAAAATGTGTACCTCGTTCCATGCAATAATCAACTCATAATCCAAGTATCTTGCATCATCGTTCGGGAGGCTCCACTGTGCCACTGAATTCGGATTCGAGAAGGAGCCTGTATCTAGGTTGAGCAAATAGCAGTTAATGAAATTTGTTTGACAGCTGTTGAATGGATTCAGTGGAGTTTTAACCAATCTTCTCTAATCATTTATCGTTGTGGATTGGTTAGAGACATCAACTGGGCTATGGTGATAATCCCTTTTACCTATTTAAGCCATTTAGTCAATATCTAGTGGTTATTTTTTTGTATAACATTATTTGGTTTCCAAAAAAAAACATTTTCAGTAATGATTTCAAAGTTTTTTTGTACAAGATTTGTTCATAAAACACATTCAAGGTCAAATTTTTTTCAGACATTTGATCCATCAAAACAAGATTTTGGTATGAGAGTAATATTTGTACATCTTATTCTGTGTATCTTTGAGAGAACACTTATGTGAAACTATCACCTGTAAGAACATTTTGATAATGAATGAGTGAAGTGCAAAACACTTATATTCCAAAAATCGTGTTTGTCATATGATCAACAATGCCTCACAAGTCCCACACCGATCGACTCAACTCAACTTGGGAACAACAATCTCTGACAACTCCATCTGTGGTAGCAGACACGAAGGAATAAACAGGTGAACGCTAACAGGCTCAATCTTTGTATTTTTTTTTTTGTAAATATATGTATACATTGTTATGAATTTATGGTTTTCTTGCTCACCTGATCGCAGAAGGAAGTTTTCATTTGTATTTTGACAGTGGTATTTTGGATTTTTTCCATCACTAAAATGAAAAAATTTTGGCGCCCAGCCATGCAAATATTCAAATTTTTACTTGCTTGCTACATTGAGAATCAGAAACTAGCAAAGTTGTCCAAAGAACTCACACTGTTCTCTACTGACTAGCCTGGGTATTCAAAGTAATACTGACTACGTTATAGTTGATTACAATTTTCATTGAATAAAACTTTGCTGTCAAGTTGCGATGTATATTTATTCATTTTCTTAATAAGATCCTGTAACAAATTCTCGAAATTCTTCAATTTCTCTCCTTGACCACTATCTTCAAATGAAACACCTAATATATTGTGACTCCAAGATGAAGGTCTTCTAACTTCTTTTCGAATGATGTATATTGTTCCTATATCTCAACCGGACAGTTTTTGAATAAATAAGGATTTTAGTTCAGTTTTTAATTTTAGATACTTCGACAAAGTTGAGCCATTGCTTATTATGTATTGTCGAGTCCGTGAAAGTTTTTCTGTGAATTCAGTCTAAGTCTAAGTCAAATTTCATGTGATTTTTGAATTGCTTGTCGCACTGAAGAAGTGTCCATTTAGGATAATTTAGAATTATGGAGTGATTTGAAAGTTTTCGAATGAATACAATTATATTTAAATAATCTCCAATAAAAAACGCTACAACAAGACCGCCATTCTGCTCTAGACAAAATCTGATCCTTTTCTGAATGATCTTCTAACATTACCCAACTCGCCCGGTGTCATTGTTGTGAAAGTGTTGACAATTCTTCCCTTCATATTCAGTGGAGTAACAGAAAGAGGACGTATACCATACTTTTCACATAGCTCCATAAAAATAATCCATACTGGTTGAATCTGGTGAGCTTGCTGGCCAGTTATGAATAATACCTCTACCAAACCATCTATTGGAAAACTTTTTATTCAAATATCTTCTAACAGATCGTAGGAAAAGGAGCACCATCCAGTTGTAACCACATTCTACGTCATATATTGAGAAAAAAATGTTCGGAGAATTTCCAAAAATTCATATTTCATTAACCTTGGAAAGATATGGAACGACCATTTTCACGATGCTGTTCTCATAGAAACATGATCTGCTGACAGCGCTTCTCCAAGAAATCCTTATCTGGACTTGCGAGGCGATGCACATCATTTTAACTTGAATTTTATTCATTTTATTTGTAACTTTTGCAGAAGAAAGTCGTTTTCCATTGAACTTTCATGAAATAAATACTTTTTGAAAAAGTCAATTTTCCGTTCCGAGTATTCAACTGGTGCGGTCGATAGGATTTGTGCAGTGAGTAAAAGTAATTTTTCGCGACTTGGAGTGTCTACTCCTCAAGCACAAATCCGAAGAGAATCGTGATCCATCGAAAATTATACTGGACGGATCGAGAGATAACTCTACTTCTTGAGGCTGCAAGGAATCATTGGAGGAGGAACTGGTGACTTCAAAATTTTGGACCACCAAAATAACTGTCAGTGCCAAAAATTTTCTCTTCGCCTTCACTAAACCCTATGCATAAAAATTTCGGTGAAGATAATTTAGGGCAGTTCATTGCGAACAAAACCGGTGTCTATTCTAGACAAGTAATTCTAGAAAAAAAATCAATTTTGTGAATTTTTGTCAAGCAATTTCAAAAACATTCGAATTTAAAGTCAATAATACAGAATTATCCATTGAATATTGATGCATGGATGAATTTGACGATATTTTGAATAGACTAACTAATTTATCAGTTCAAGAAAATTCAGTAAGCGGAAGTAATTCTGAACTTCCAATGCCAACAATAACAATGGCACAGCAACAAAATGTTCAAATGAACTGAGATCTTTTTAAGTCTCGACTCAATGATTTAGAACCTTTTGATAGTGACAGTAACGCGCTAAATAAATGTATTGATAGGTGTGATTCCACCTATGTGTGACCACCACCAATCAACGATGCATCTTTGAACGAATATGTCTTTGAATGTATTCAGGAAAATTGATTGGGAAAACAGAGTACATGGTTGGATATCGTAAGAATATAGATTGCCTTGTTCTGGAACTAATAAGGAATCGACATCATGAAGGTGAAGACTTACGGAAGTAGATTGCAACTGATGAGAAGTATGTTTGAAGGTGAATGACATGGTGAATTTCATCAGTTCGGACTTTCATTGTCTGATATTGTATGAAATGATTTGAAATCCCTGAAATAAACAATACAATTGAAAATTTAAAAAATAGCTAAAAAAATGGCAAATATATTAAGCAAAAAACCTGAAAAGAATTCACAGTGAAATAAAATACGAGTAAGAAAATTGAACAAATAAAATGAAATTCAATTGATATAGTTAAAAAATTTAACGATTTCAAACCACGTTACTTCACGACGTTTCGATTGTTACTATCCACAATCGTCTTCGGGTGATGACTGGACTAATTCCTCCGAGAGATGACGATTTATGGGTCTTTCGAGTACTTTCACTTAACCCCTCCTTTCACTTATCACTTATCTCCTCTTTCCGCTCCACTGGTTTAGCGGAAGATGGCCGTTTTGCCGGGAGTTGGCCATTTTTTCTTTGATTATGAGTTTCCATACGTTGCGTATCTCTACGCTAGTTTGGCTGAATACGTTGTTAGACAGCATATATGAGGCTTCTTTGAATTTCCTTCTGAACCAGTGTTCCTCCTTGTGTATGATCTCAGTTTGGG
>WOGR01000797.1:0-22792 GCA_015342045.1 Leptinotarsa lineolata
ATGTATCTCAGAAATATTTTTCATTTTGATTTGAAGTATCTTTTCAAATCATATGAAACAAGTTTGAATTATCATTCAATTGCTGAATACCTACAACTGAATACGATAAATGTACAAATGAGATACATAATATCATAAAAATACAAATTTCAAAAAACAATTACAAATCATTCACTATGAATTTAATAAATGAACGTGACGATGAGAATTTAACAGCATCTGCAATGTCGAAAAATAGTACAGAATATATCATAAATCATCTGAAATGAAAAAAAAGTAATAATCAATAAGTGCCTGGGCTAGAGCCTTGTCATCTTTCTATAGATTGAAACTAGATAAGGTGGATTTTATTCCATTCGTGGTTTGACAAAATCATTGTAATTGTTTTTAGAAAGTGATCATGATAGAGTTTACTTCAAAACTACAACGAGTCCATACATAAAATCGTCCGATGATATCAAAGTGTAACTAAGAGTAAAAAAAGAGAATTTACTTTTTGCTTCAGTGAAATTTTTTCGTAACTATATCCAAAGATGAAATCAAAGTTCAAAAACCTGCCATTGAGTTTTTATACAGTGTGTCAAAGCCAAATGGAATAAATTCATTATTTCAGTTACTGTACATGCATATTTTTTAAAAATCTCGAAACACGTTAAATTCAAATTATAATTCAACATTCTTCAACGTGAAAATGCCAGCCCTACCGTCAAACCCCTTGGAATGACAGATACAACCCCCAATGAATGAGAAGAATAGGTTTGTCAGGTCTCTTCATTCTCAATTCAAAAATGTTATCGTTCTCAAGTTTATTGCAACAATTGATATAAAATGGTGGTTACCGAAATTCGATAAAATACACTCAAAATCTAAAATGTAATGCAAAACGTAATGAACTGTAGAATACGAAAAAAAACTATAGATATTAACGAAGTGGTTCACCTCGAACGTCTGGGTAATATCCTAATCTCAAATAAAACTATCTTCTAACATTATTTGACATATCAGCTGTTACCGACGGCCTAATCGCAAACGTTATTCGTTTTTTGAAGTCATTCAAATCTGAAGATTCAGTTTCGTACACATTGCTCTTTAAATATCCCCATAAAAAGAAATCAACCGATCCTCGCCTCCTTATCCACCGATTGGGAAATGTATCGAGGTTTTGCCGGACATCAACTAAGTAATGTGGTGCTCCAACCTGCTGAAACCATATCGTATTCACTGGAACTTGAGGGTTTCCTGTTTCGGGATATGAATTTGCTAAAGAGCAGTATGTTCAAAATTTGAGAAGAAGGTGATTTATTTCAGAGAAATTAATGAAATTGTTTAGAAAAAATCAGCAGATTGGGTATGGGAAGTGAGTATTTGTAGAATATACTTATTCTCACCTATATTTTGACTCGATTCATTCAACTCGCTTCTCATATAGAGATCAAAATTAATTCAAATTATTATTAGTGGAAACTTTTTTAAAGTTGTTTCGTAAAATTTCATTCAACTCATTTTCTCAAAAATCACACATTATTTTCTGATTAGCATTTTATTGATGTTATCAAATACTAAAATGTATCAATCAATCAATCAATCAATCAATTTATCACTGCTTTACTTATAATAAGATACTTAGCTATACAAACATAATTATAACAGTTATCCTTTATTATCCCAAGGGTTCTCCTAAGCACTCAGGCGCTTGTTTTGTGCATCCCTTTGGAATAATTCAGGAATTTCATGACTTATATTATGTTAAATATGTTTCGAATATTTTACACATTCAGAACCACATCGATGTTATTCATAAGTGTATTTATGATTTGAACTCCTCATGAGATATTGAATTTTGGGAGCTTTGGCAGATGTTCCGATGGGAATATTATCTATGTTCCACGTACAGTCTCCATTGAAATTTTGAAGTGGAAGAAAAATATTTCGTTTTAAGGTTTCCTCAAGGAACGCCATGAACTGATATCCCTATTATATTTCCTCACTTCCGAAATTGTTGGTTGTGTGGATATATATTGATAATAATTCAAGAAATCGAACCTATTGAATCAATTCCTCTGTCAACAGAATCTCAGTTTGGAAGTATGTTTTGTCAAAAGGAAATTTTGAAAATGTGTTGCATATCACTTCCATCAAGAACAACTTTTGAAAAACTGGATGAGGCGATTACATTTCCTAATTTTTCAGTTCAAATTCAACGTGCTATTCTTTGTGATTTACTTGAACGAAGTCCATTCGAAAATCAATCTCAAAACATTGGGTATATATTGGTAATATCAAATCAATATAAAACATTCGATATTTTCAGTCGAACATATTGAAAATATTTCTCTTTCGAAATGGAACGAGATTTTGGATGAAAAAGCATCCCAAACAGTAAATTATAGTTTGACAAAAAAGTACCTGGGGCTTTTAATTTCTCAAACAATACTCTTCTCATTTTCAAAATAGAATGTATGTTGATATGTGACTGTTTCTCTGGCTAATCCCACTATTGATATCTTAGAAACGATAACAGTCGAATTAGATAGAAGTGCCATAGTCAGGAGAACATTGAGAAACTTTTTACAGATTGCGGCTAATCTTGGATCTCCTTTTTTCGGATATACCATCTTCAAATCAAATCAAATCCTTTAACTACCACGGGAGTTGCATCAACAAGTTTTGAGTTCGACAACAATAGCAATATGAATGATAACATCATCATACAATTTGAATAGGATACATATGAATGGAATAAATTTTGAATGAAGTCAGAATAGAGTGGAATTTCATTTTCGTATCTACGAATTCCCTATGAGATATCATCATCAACTTTTTTTTATACGGTCATCTGCTTTTTCCGTAAATTTCAGTAGCCACACTTGATTCAGTCATGTATCACGCGACATATGTTTATCAAGGTCGTGCAATTTTCAATCAGAGATGTCAAAGAAGTATATACCAATAATCTTCGTTTCTAAATTTCGTTGATGTACATTACCTCCAGATATTTATTGAAAAGTCACAGATAGATCTGAATGCTCTTCAATTCCTTAGATTATTTTTATAGTACACGAATACTATATGAAATTGATTTCAATGGAGAATACATGCGGATTTTGGCTGGTTTTCGACAAATGAAAATTTCCTCAAGGTTTTCAGAGTGAATTTTGATTTTCTTTGGTTAATGGCTATTTTTCGATATGAATTTTTCCATGGTATCTACCTGTGATAGCAATAAAACATATGGACTCTCATTGAAAAAACTTTCTCAATGACCATATTTTGATAATGTTTCATCCCAAGATTCTAGTCAATTTGCAATGTTTGTATGTATATATCTTACTTTGGGTCGAATTTTGCAACTGAATTCCGAAGCATTTAACCTCCACCGATTGCATAAATGGAAAAATTTTCTGAGAATTCGAGAAGTAACATTACGTTACTTCAAATCCAATTTGACACACCGTTCAAGATGGTGGACTGGTTTTTTATGCATCCTGATGATGTGGGTATCAGGAAATACTCAGAGTTGATGTTCATCTGGGAGTTCTAAATACAAATGACATGTGAATAACCGTTTCATCCAAATGACATGTATTCCTATTTTTGAGACCTCGCTGACGTGAAATTGTATGACCTTTTCCTGATGATTATTTTCCGTATGAAAACACCAAAAAATGTGTATTTCAAAGAGAGATGCTAGAGCCAATAAACATTCCAGAAACGGCGATCAATAGTCGCGATCTGGAAATATTTTTATTGTCTCCACAAATAGGGAACTTTTTGTCATTCATCGTGTTAGTCTCACCTCCGAGATAGAAATAGTAGAATCAGTTGAAAATGTGAAATTTCATTTTTTTTTGAGTATTCTGAAGTAGAGTCTTCTTTGAAACATAAAGAGCAGTTCCCATCCATTTGTTGTCATTGCCTTCAGCTGGAATCTCCATTATAGAGCCCCGTTTTATCCAGGTGTCCTCTGAACTTAGTAGAGGGTTAGTATTTGAGCAGATATTTCATTCTCATGGAGCAAATCTTGTCTGATTGAGCTTATCAAGTGTTCCTAGGTGTATTTCTCCAGTACTTTCTATATTTCCTCAGTTATCTTCTGATTCCATACCTGATTCCATGCCCTCGTAGGGGGTTTAGAGCTCATTTATGGAATAGATGAACCATCTCCGTCACACTCATCCACATTTCATTTGTTCTCAATTCTTGATGGTTTTTCTGAATGCCTTAAATAGGGAAACGAACCCGAATAATATCTCTTTGCGTAATCACCGGTAATTGTTCCAGTAATTTTCGAGACAATACGTTCCTATGACAGTATTTCGGAGCACATACTTATTCAAGCTTTCACTGAGAGAGACTCATAGACTTGGGTGATCTTTTTTCTATCAAAAACATTCGGAATAGTTTTCTTCATTATCTTCCAGATATTACTTTGAAAAAATGCACGAATGAACAGTGATCTCAAATCGAGTAACTAAAAACAGTTCATCAAAATCGTTTTCGATCCACAGTGACTTCTGTATTTGATAAACTTCGCCAAGTGAAATGGAGGCCAATGATCATTATTATCATCAATGCTGTATATACAATATTATATAATATAGGTTCCATATACATAATCCAGTTTCGGAAGATTTTCTAGTTTGGGTTCTTGTCAGATCTTCATTCCACTGAGAAATATTTTTGTTCGATCTCTAGCTAACCTGATGACAATGTTTGTGGTATGTAGATACAATTACTTCCACTTCCATCAATCTCTCTATTTCTAGCAAGTGTATAGAGTTCCTCAAAACAAATTCATTCGAAGCAGGACTTCCCAGTGTGATTTCAAGAACTTTCTTTCTTCTAGTATCAGAACAATATCTAATCTCCTCATAACCTTCGTGAGGACTCTCAAAACCTTCTTATTGTATTTTGGTTCGCTCGAAAATGAATCTCACTTTTGATTTCCAAAAATAATACTTTCCTGAATAGAAAATATGAATGAAATATAAATAAAAATATTGTATCGACGTCAACATAAGATTGATACAATTATAATGAACCGGATATGTATAACTTTCTGAAGTAGGGTCACATCAAATATCAATATGCAAAGTTCTGTATTTTGCCAGAAACTTCCCAGAATCTGTTAATTTTTGAATATGTAAATTTGTCTTTACCCCAAGGAATGTTATATCGAAAATCGATAATTCAATTTCAGGAAGAAGGACAAAGATGTGGAGAAGTAAGCCAAATAATGAGTGAAACTTTTGGAATATGAGATAATAGTTAGCGATATGTGAGACTAAATAAGAAAACTGTACTCTTGTCTTGCAGCCACATTTACTTCCGACTCTGTACAAAAAAGTGAAAATATGACATGCACCATTGCATGAAAAATAACAAAAGAGCTCCAAGTTGCAGATTGAAAATACAGGAAATTGATATAGTTGATATTTTCAATACAGGATATAGAAAATAGCGGTTTCGGTTTGTTAAAGCATTTTCGGTTGAACTGAAGTATTTTTGACGAACAGATTCTCAAATATACGATGAAATTTGTAAATGTGTTCCTAGCACCTTTAAGAAGTACCTGAACTAATGAAATGTTACTTACATTATCAATACCAATATCTGTTGAATTTAACGTGTGATTCTTGACACGAAAATACCAGAACAATAATTGTTCAGAATAAAATCACCAACTATTGATCCTAAAAACTATACTCGTGGATTTGTACACCTACCAATGGATCCTAACCTAGTTGTCAAAATTTATGAATTTAAAACGGAAGAGCTGCATAGTTCGAGTTGGCAATTGAGGGTTTTGAAATTAGGGTTTTGAACAATTCATCCATTTTCAATGGTATACAATACATATATTTTTTTGATTTGTTGAAGCACTGACTTTGGTTCCTGTAAGTGCAAGCATATGAGGAGTATTTGTTTGCAGATGTTGGTGCTCTGAGTTTATATTTGAGTTGAGTCCTCTGATATTGCAGAAATCGATATTGAAGTTGCTAGTGGGCTTCTCACCAACTGCAGTTATCATGCTATATCCCTGTGGACTGATGTTAGAAGGAACCTGCTATAATTTCTGCAGGATGATGCCCTCGAATCAGCCTCCACCCGTGATCCGATTGAGGCGCTATTTTACCTCCGGAGTATTTTGACCCTAGGAGCGCCATCATGCATTTTGTTATATTCCCACCTTCGAAACCTGAAACGGCCGGCATAGTAACGAAAAGTTAGCCCGAAAGCAACTACACGCTGTCTAAGCCGTTGCAATGGTATATAATATCATTCTTAGATGCCTTGTTCTTTGTAGACATGAAGAAGTAATTTAACCATTGTTGAAATTAAAAATAATCTGTTGTAGATTATCATGAATTAATGACTTCGTATCAATAATTACATATCGATTAAAATTTTCAGTAAATTCAAATAGCGGTTGCAAAGTCAGCAACATCAATCAAAATGATTTCAACAAATTATCATTATATGAATCACAATGAATCACAATGAATCACAATCAATCACGTTTAAATTGTTTTCAGTTATTGTAAAAGTTTTATCCAACATTCCATTTTCTTAATGGGTTATGACTTCTTTATCATAATGGTCACAAATCTGCCTGTTGCACCTGATGTATCAGCAATATTTTTATCTAGTACTGTGACTTAAAATATTCAAAATCATCTCTGATTCATAGAATAGTTATCAGTTATTGACTGATATGAGTTGACAATAATTCACGTTTTGTAAAATAAAGTATACTGATAATATATGTTGGAATAATTCTTTGAATTTTTTAATGAGAAATGGGCTTTTCATGATCATTATCGGTATAATAGATGATTCATCTATCAGATTTCACTGGGGTACATTGAGTTTCCAATGTTTTGATGGAATCAAAATACGATTTTATCGAAAAGACCTTTCCTTCCCCAGAACAAAAATGCTGTCTTCAGACGCGAGTTTCGCAAACCAAATCACCATCAACAGGAGATGACTATAACGTTCAACGGGTATCATATGAGAGTAAGGCATACATAACTGAGACTGGAATGTTTTCTGAATTTTCAAATAATTTATGAATGTACAACAAATTTGAACGAAAATTTGTAAATGAACAGAGATTTGGAGTTTATCAAAGAGATAGGCAGTGATAAGTATTGTAATTCAACGAAAAAGTGCAACTGATGAGATCTTGGTAGCTCGAAACAGTGCTGTCTGGAATTTGATCAGGAATGCCTTGTCTTTTGGCTCTGGTTTCATTCAATTATTTTGGAGTGAGAGCTGCAGTGAAAGATAGAGCATTTGTCGATCCTATAGATGACGTTTTCTTAAGGGTGATGTCATCACCTTCACTTTCCATTTGTGAGTCCACCAAAAGCTATGCATCGCTAGCAATTGCAGAATATTGATGTGATAAAAAAACCATTCAGTGAAAAATATGTTATACAGTTAATTTCAGTATGATTTTTTCATTGCATGGCATTTCGAACAGTTTTCGAGATATTTAAGCTGCTATATAATATAGCTCATATTTTCAACTGATTGCTGATTTATGAGTGGTGTTTCATCTCATGTATACTTTATCACGTTGTTCACTTCAAGTTTAATTTCGTCATCATCAGGTGATTAACAAATCAAAAATATTTTCGTGACTTTCGTCGTCGATAGTAACTATTGAATTTTTTAGAGACTCTGTACTATTAGTTCAGTTTGAGAAATTTCTGTAATACATTCAATTTTTTCTGAAAATGAAAATGAAACAGAAGAGCTAGTTTCTGATTCAGAAAGAGATATTTATATATTTATTTACAATACTCTACAGGACAGAGCCCAATTACAGAGCAGGAATTAACAGAATATAACATAACATAATAAATACATCACAAATGTTTCATACAAATATCAAGCATATAAACATTTTATATTTCATAAAAGGTGACAAAACAATTATTTTAGAAAATGAAATTTTATAACTGACAACTTGCAACTTAGTACATCTTGATTATCGCTAACAGAATTTCTCACTTTACACATGGTATGGAGCGGAGAATTCTCCAGAACCTTTGTGCGAGATGTTTTTATATAAAAAGTACTCGGGTGTCTAGAACAGAATCTGGGAATACAAATATTAAACTTTTCCAATAATGTTGGGCAGTCAACTATGCTTCTGATGATTTTATAGGGTAATACTACACTATAATACTCACGCCTTTTTTCTAGACTGAAAAAGTTATGCTTTTGTAGTAAATCAAAGTGGTTTATGCGTATTAGTGGATAAATGCCATCAGTGTTTAGGCTTAGCAGTTTCAAAAATCGTCATTGAATTGCTTCTATTCCATCTATATGATGTTGATAAAAGAGGCTCTACACAACTGAGGCGTATTCTAACTTTGATCTTATGGAAGCATAGAATAGGGTTTTAAAGGTTGAAGTTTCTTCAGAATTACTCCTGTTATGTGCAATCCGTACATATGACAGGAGAAGGTTATGACATTATCAATATGCTTATTAAATGATAGTGCAGTGTCAAAGGTGACGCCAAGATCAGTAAATGTTTATGGTCTCTCAAGGGAAGCGCTTTCTATCGAATAATCTAATATTGGTAAGTTCGTTCTCAAACTGTAGGTCATGACTTTACATTTATCCGAATTTAGAGACAAGTTGTTTCGATAACACCATTCTACAACCCGTCTTAAGTTTGCTGAGAGGTTCTTACAATCACTTATGTTCTCCACGAGGCAGTGTAGTTTTAGATCATCGGCATACAAGAGAAAATATACATCTATAACTGAAAGAGTGCAATGAAGGATGGGGGATAATCCAAAAGCTACTAGTTCGTTAAGTAGAATGCCATGGTCTAGCCTGTCGAAGGCTTTAGAAAAATATGTGTGAATAATATCAGTTTGGGCTCTGTTGTCGATGGATTCAGCAATATGTTAGGTTACAGTCAGAAGGTTGGTGACCGTTGAACAATTTTTTATGAAACTGTGCTCCAGCAGAATCTCAAAAACCTTTGCAAAGTTGCAAATAATAGAGACAGGCCGATTATTTAAGATATCTCGTCAATCTCCTTTTTTAAAAATGGGACATATTTTTGGGGATTTCCAGATCCTCGGTATTGTAGTCGATTTTATGCACATTTTATTATAGAGAGAGGGCGAGCCAGCACAATTGCACAATCTTTTAGTATAAAAGCTGGAATATCATCTGGACCAGTGGTTTTTTAGGCATAAGCGCCCTCAGTGTCTCATATACTTCGTTTTAACTGAAGCTTGATATATTGAGAAAGTGATCATTATCAGTATCAGAGTTTGTTTGAAAAGGGGAAGAAGCGGTATATGATTGTTTGAAAAGATTTGCAAAACCGTTCAAGATATTAGAAGGCCCCTCCAGCAATTGACCTTCAAAATTTAGTGCTTGTAATATTTTGGAGCTACCCCGTTTATTATTTATAAATGACCAAAATCTGTTGGGATTGATTGTATTCCACATTCACATCATGCTTTATTTTTTCCCGAATGTGTTTGAAATCTTCGAGTGCCTGCAAATTATACTCACGCTTGTATTTGCGCCAGATTATGCTTTTAGTCTATGAATCTCTAATAATGCTTCTAATATCCAAAGCAGGATGATGTTGATCTTCGATTACGGAAAGATCCATCGATTTTTTCACATGACACTCTTCATTAAAATAAACCAGGTCAGGAAGTCTATTAAGTCTATCAAATACAAAGTTATTTTGAGATAGATCAAGTATTTGTGAGGAATTATTGACAATAGTAATTCCCTATTAGTTGTACCATGATTCAGATAGTAAGCATGATCGCTAACATTGAAATCTCCTGTTATGAGAACTGCAGTCTCATATAATATGTACAGTAAATCCAGAGCTTCGAAAAACTATTCAAACTCAGCTAGGGGAGTCTAAGGAGGTATGTAAATGTTGAACAAATAAATATTGTTTTCTGAATAGATTATTTTAACGTAAACGATATCAATCAGTTTGAGCTTGGGAAAGTTACAATCCAATAGATTGATTTCTGTAGCAATGAAGTCTTCATGTACTTCAATAAGGACACCTCCACCTCTTGTTAAGGAAGCGCGTTAAAAGTCACGATATTGAATAGAAACTCAAACTTTTCTGCGACAAAATTGGTTTTTGTTTTTAATTTTGTGACTATTGACCAAAAAATAGCGGAAACAATAATTTTAATTGGTACTAGATTTCTGATCCCACTTGTTACAAAATTATCGATGTTGGTATCAAAATTATTGATAAGTAGAATGTGATCTTTTTATAAATACCCCAACTTTCTGACCACATCATATAACGTTTATTGGACAGGTAGAGTGTCGAAGATTCTGCTTATCCTGAAGCTGCTTTCAATCATTCCAAAATCGATAGACGCTGAATTGTTTTGAATACTTCATGCATTATAATTTTCCACGTGGAATATTCCATTATCGTAATCGTAATAACATTTTTGTGTAGTTTCATGAAAATATGATGGTGGGAGATGCAGGGAATATGTTAACAGAGAACAGAATTCTCTGCACCACAGAAACTTTACAGAATTTACCCGTAAGCAATGCGGTTACGCGCATTGCTACAATCGCAGGTATCTGTCATGTACGTAGGGCGATCTGTTCAACACTTTGTTTTCTTTTAATTGCTTCTCTGTGCCAGGATTTATTTTGTTGGATTATTTATCCTATCAACTGAGATGGAAGAGAACTCTATTGCAGTAACTGTTTATTTTGCAGAAATTGTTCGCTCATGGCTTTGTTCGGTCAATCAATTTTTTGAATTCCTTGTCCTAGGAGGACTTTTCCACATCGCCGGAAGTTTCATTGTATTATACAATCATTATAGTATATTCGTTATTGAAAAAACCTTAAAATCATAATACATCTAGAAGTTCAGAGAATTATCAGAATATTGTAGAAGTGATACCAAATATACCAATCGAAATGATTCAACTCAGATAATTTCCTAGAGAAGTGTGTTTTTTCGAAATGAAAATGAAAAATGTATTCACGAAATAATAATACTAATGTAATATATAACTAGCGGCCGCCCCGGCTCCGCACGGGTTCAATATACTACAAAATGTTGTTGTATACAATGTTCATAGCTTTTATATCAGTAGACAATACATACATGTTTTCTTTAGGAGTTACTCTAGGAAGAGCGATATATAATTGGCCCGGTACCGCCGCAACCGCATTTTCAATCTGTAATATCTTCAAAAATATTCATTTAAATTATATGCTGTGAGGGACCATATTAATCACATTATGGACAGATATAATATTTTTATAAACGCGCGGCTTGCGCCTCGGTTGAAATATTTGGAAATTTTTTCTTACTGCACATTTACAATATAAAACAAACGTACATTGTAGATTTTTGTCCAAACAGACGTGTTGTATGAACATATTCAAGAAACAAAACACAAGATAAGTAGAGATAATCTCAAAATTCTACACACATGTAATAAAGGGAAAAAAATTAATTTGTTGGAAGCCCTGGAAATTAATAAATCAATGAAAAATCCGAAATATATACCCCTAAACGAGCAATTCGATCTATGTAGGTCTCCACTCTTGAATTTGTGAATTTGGCAAACCTGATAATCTTTATAATTTCATAGTTAGTGCACCTATCCAATCAGTACCTAGCCTCCCAGACTACCTGTAACCCTATACATTTCGTGTACACACTCCATAAAAATAGTACGTTAGTTTTACAATAACACAGACTGATATGTTTAATATATTTTTCCGATTGTACAAATCTATAGTTTCTTATAAACCAATTTTGAAATAATTTTTTTCAGTGTTTTGAGTAGAGCTTTTGATACTGTTTCCTTAACTGATATCAAACACTAGAGTTGAGAATGAACTTAAAATGAATGAAAATATTTCTGATAATAAGGTGACAATAATTCTGTAATTTTGGAAAGAATTCCAATTATAATAGATATTCTTTCACGTGAAATGTTCATATGTTCACAACAAGATAAAATATAAAGCCGTAAAAACTTGACAGGCAAGGACTGTTCTCATTGAGTGCTTCTGTTTTTTTTTGTTGTTGGAGCAATTATCGCGTCTTCAGTTGATTTGTTCTCCCTGAAGCCAAATTGATATTCTGATAAGATTTCATATTTGTTAAGGAAAGAAACTGATCTGTTCTCCATCATTTTTCCGAATATTTTCGAGAGGTGGGTTAATGATATGGTGGGTTAATGATATGGGATGATAAATACTCATTTCTTGAATATATCCCCTTTTATGTACCGGAGTTAATACTAAGTTTATAAAGGCTGGCGAAAATGTACCTTGTTCAATATATTTGTTTTCAATATGCTTCAAAAGGTCAACAATATGATAACATTTAATTTCAATTGTTCAAGCTCTGAGATTGTCAATACCTACTGCATTTTTATTTTCGAGTTTCAGGTCTAGAGTTCAGCTGAATTGTACCGGAGTGAAAACTAAGGAGTTGGTCATGGTTTTTCGTCTTAAGAAAAAATTGTGAATGAAGAAATGAAGACAAACTCAACAAAACCGCTTCAGCATTACATCATTCCATTGAGAAACATGATTTCGATGAAGTGAAAGTTATAAAGAGAGAAAGAAATCTTCCCGAAAGAAATATCAGTAGGATGATACAGGTATTTCTCAATGATACAGTCAACATGAGAATGGATACTACATGTTGAAGTGTGCGCTACAACCATATAATTTTTCAATACAAAGATGTAATAACAAACCGTACTCAATTGAAGATCTCCAGTTTTTTATTCCTCAACATTTTTCTACTTCTGTTTCATCAGTTTCTCTACATTAGATTCAACAAATCAATCATACAAAACAAGCTTCTTCTTTAGATATACACCTTTTATGCGCATTTTTGGTGAGGCATTTTCAAGAATATTACATAATATATGTCCAAATAATTAAAGAATGTATGGCTGTCCAGTAATATGCTGTTATATAAACGACCCTAGTCATGCATTTCATTTCTTGAAAAAAAGTTAATACACATCGAAACATCGGTAATTTCAATATTTTTGGATTCACATTTATTGCTGTCCTTTCTTCTACTGCTCCTCTCAAGAATCATCAGAGAAGACGTAAAATTCCAATAATTTCCAATCAGCACTTTTCAATTATAATAAAAAAGTGATGACGAATGTGATTCTGTCATTATTAAAAATGGTTATTATATTACTTACTTTGAACTGATCCACATAAGGATAATAGTTGTTATTTCCCGCCAAAACCTGTAATAGAAAAGGTATTATAGAAAATATTGAAAAGATTGTTATAATATATTCTGAACTTATTGTAAGACAACGAGTTGAATATGATTTGATCACATACATATCTTGCAAATTATGTTTTCCTCCTGAGGAAGATATAGTGCAGATATTTTATTGGAATGTTCAACAAGAACTTGAAGCACTTGAAAATGAACATTTGATAGTAGGAATAAATTCATTTAAAATGTTTCATATATGATTTTTAGATGTCAAATGCATCAAACTTTTACTGGATATTCTTCAATATACAAGGTATTCAGGAGTGGCGTGATAACGTTAGGTTTTTTCAAATGAAATGTTATATATTGCTTTTTATCCTCGGATTACATCAGATAAGTATTTTTAAAAAATACAGGACAGTATGAGTATATATCAAACGGTACAGAAATTCTTCCAAGGATAACTTTGAAAAATAAATCCTCTCATTCGATCCTATTTTCAATAATAATTCATTGAAAAAGTCTCTTCATTTATGGAGATGTGGAAAAAATGCCTTTTTCCATCACCAAATGATAATTCAAACATACTGGGTTGATCAAAACTTGACATATAGTCAGTGGGCATACTTGAAGACTGGCTATAAATCAAATCATCCCTAGAGAGTAGGGAGTTTGAGACTGGCCTGAACTAATTGTTTCTTTATATGATTTGATTTATGGCCAGTCTTCAAGTATGCCCACTGACTTTATGTGGAGAATTTCCTTTCTTTATACGAGGAATTCGGCAAATTTCGGATATGTGATTGATTAGTACCTCGTTCACCAGGTGGGTCAGTGACAAACATGTTGTTTGTTGTTCGCTTTAGCTTAGTTCGAGGAATGATGTACTACAAGGAATTCGAATTTCAATTATGGAATATCATCGACTTTATGTTGATGATGGCCACTACCTTGCACTGACGAGGGGCCAAATAGCTCGAAAACGGTCTGCAGGTGTGCCCGTTCAATAATTAAAAATCGATTCCGGCAGTTGTATCGCCAACAGCATATGCAGGAAATACTTCAGTGAAGATTCCTGCACTGACATCTATCGGATATAATCCAACGCCCTCCGTGCTATTCGCCAGGAAAGTAGTTGTTTTCTGTTGGTGTCAGTTCATTAACCTACAGTCTAAGGAGTTTGAGACTGGCCTGAACAAATTGTTCCTTTTTATGATTTGATTTATAGCCAATCTTCAAGCATGCCTGCTGACTATATGTAAAGAGTTTTCTTTCCTTATACGAGGAATTAGGCAAATTTCGGATATGCAATTGATTAGTACTTCGTTCACCAGGTGGGTCAGTGACAAACATGTTGTTTGGTGTTCGCTTCAGCTCAGTTCGAAGAATGATGTACTGCAAGGAATTCGAATTTCACTTATGGAATATCAGAAAAAATTTTCAATGATTATGTATATTATGTTTGCAATATTAGTTGACTGGATTACGGGGAGATATTTTTCATTCATTGTTTCTGAGAAAACGTCATGATTTTTCATAGAATCTACGTTGTAATTTCATTGAGAACCTGGTACCGTGATTATTATCAATTCCAAATAGACCTTGTTGACGACATGAACTTTCGGTTGATCATTTTCCTATGGTAATTTTCAGCAGTTTTCGAGATCTCCCGAACACACTATAATTACAAAAACCTCCTATCTTTACATTTACAAGAGGGTTGATTACCTGATCTCTTAATTAGCGTGGTAGTAGTGCGCCCGACTCACGATCGGAAGGTCGTGGTTTCGATTCTAACCTTAACCAGATATTTTTCTCGGGAGAATTTATCTAGTTGAAGCTGGGATGATTCTGCAACCGTGTTAGGAATTGCACGTTAAAAGATAAGACCTCGTTAGTTCTCACCTCGCACAAGTTTCGACTTCTGAGGGTTGTCGTTCGTAGGGGTGTGACAGTTGGTTAGCGGAAAAAACAGATTTTAATAATTTGCCTTGAATTAATTTCATTCTGAAATTTCGTTATCAACGTTCATGCTGAAGGAGTTCGATACTCTAAATTATTCAATTTTCATTTTCACTTTTGAACTGCTAAGTATCCACCTATACATCACCATATTACTATAGGGTAGTTTCCAAACAGTAACTTCATCTTGAATGGAATACGGTGTTTGTTGCTTTCGACAAAATCGAAGAAAACTTTTTTTTGAGTTTCGATTTACCAAGTATTAGAAATAAAAATGTTTCAATTGTTAGTTGGTAGTGGAAAAATACGTTTCTGGAAAATTTCCAAAACAAAACAGTGACTCCGAATGAGATTCGACTGAAAAGACAGTAGAATAAATCAGCTTCACGACGTTATTTTTGATTTAATTCCTAAAGCTCTCGATGTATACACTAACAATACTTCAATTTCGAAAGCAATTTGAATGAAAACTTCCGTTTCAGTTTTTATTTACTGCGTACGTTTATACTGCGTACCCTGTATATAGAAAAATATTTCAAAAAAATCCAATGCATTGATATCTAAAACTTTTATTGAAACTTTTTTCCGATAACTTCACTTCATCCCAAATTGCCGATGAAAGCTCTATATTAATCATACTGTATTGTCCTCGATAGTTACCATAAAACGAGCTTCAGCAAATTTCCGGAAATGTTTGAAATGGAAATTGTGTAGTATGATGAATACCCACATTAGATTAAAATGTCTCATTTTCCTAATATAGACTCAAATATCTCTAAAACGGTGTGTTTCATTCAAAGAAGATAATATTTTTTTCATATATTCAGAATCGATACAAATATTCTCAGATATTTGGAAAATATGTTATCAAATTAGGAAATATTCAAGATGAAGCCACGCATTTCTAATGTTATTAAGTGGTACAATATCGAGAACTTTGATTTCTATGAATAGGTTTGGGGAAGGTAAAGATTCTCAAGATCATTTCGACCTTATGAAAAATTTATGTCATAATAGTGAGTCACCCTGCAGGCTCCCATAAAGTCAAAGACATCGTTAATTCGTATTCAGCAAGCTCAATGTTCTTTATCGCAAAAAAGTTTCAATACAGCTCTGTTCAATTCATCAATGAAATAATATCAACTAGGACGGTTGCTATGAATTGAAAACATTATTTAAAGTCTATGGGATCTGATCTTGATATGGCAGGTATGGGGAAAGTTACCTAATCGCCAAAACTATACCTTCGCCAAAACTATACCTTCGCCAAAACTTTACCGTCGCCAAAATTCAAGATACGGTTCATATATTTCTTAAATATCAATTTATTGTCAAAATGTACTTCTAAGCTATTTGCTTTGAAAACTAGAACTATGAGAGTGATTACTTGAAGATGCTGATTTGGTTCAGTTCAATTTGAAGTATTCTTAGTGAAATAAAGTTGTTAAAAAAATTAATATATATTTTGTGCAGAATATAAACTCGTTCAGAAAAATATATTCACAAACTGATGAAAATCATAGTTGTGTAACTAGACACGTTCGAGAAATCCATTTCAAGACTTCAAAATACTGAATTGCATCACTACTCATTACTACAACGTCCAAAACAAGCTGTATATAAACTTATCATGAAAAACTTCGCAGAGAATTCATATAGTATCAAAATGCTATACTCCAGCATCATTAACTTCCCCATATTACAGTTGAGGTTTCATTAATTGAGATATCCATACACACTTAATCTTTTTTTGGCTACCTACTTATTATAGTGGCTTCATTATATTACTCTTTCATATTGTATTGTTATGGAGTTTTGTAACAAAGTTGGAATGTGCAATGAATAACAGAAGAACTCAATGAATATGTATGAAAATCCAATGCAGGTAACGTACATAGAACTGCATTTTAAACATAAAACTGACTTCCGTAAGAACGCTCTGATCATGGTCGTATTATCTGATTCATCGATAAATGCCTCACCTGTTGCAATGTATGATTTCCATAATCTTGAAACAGAAAATTAGATTGAAAGGGTTATATTTTTAGAAGTGATTAATTTTTGGGTAAGAAAGTTTTTGACTTTCTACTTTCAAGATAGAGAAGTAGAAAGCCAAAAAATTTCATTCCTAGGAAATTATTTTCAGCCTTATGACGTCAGTTGCAGTGATGCTTGTGGAATCAATCACCCAATTGGATAGGTAATGCTGAAAATTCACGAATTCAGATACAAAATGGGATCTTTTCCAATCGAACGCTGTACAAGAAAAGTGAACAGTGAAAAGGAAAAATATTCAGTTTCGTAAAAGTGGCCTCTATATGCAGAAGTGATTAAGATTTTCTACGGCTTTTATGAAGTTCATTAACCAATTGATTTATGCGCTATGACAAGATGAATGACCATTTCTGATATAAAAAAACTGATTCAATCAAAATTATATAGAAATTCTTCACGTATGCCTGCAGAAACCATTTTTTCCTTTCCCTGCAGAAACCATTCTTTTCTTTTCTAATGTTTTAACGGCATTTGGTTGGAGGAAATCTCAATTGTAATTTAAACCTGAATTTATAGAAGCCATACAAGAACTTTCGGCAAATTACTCCCCAGTTGCGTTATTGTACTCACTTTTCCAGGATATTCACGTGCATAAGGCTGAAACTCATTTGGGACTATTGAAATCATATATTTTGAACCTTTCAAAATTTCAATATTGGCTTGCGGCCCATAAATTTCAAAACACTTGTCATGAACAAAATTGAAATATTTTCAAGATGAATAATATTTTGGAATACATTCTTGTTAGAGATGAAATTTATTTGTGAGTCCTTGTCACGAACTATGACATTTGTCTTAAGTTCCTTTTGCCCCCTATAGAGTTTCAACAACAAAACTTCCACCAACTAGAACTGTTTCATTCTTCCCCCAGTGGTTTTTCTGAACACATGGCTGTATAATTACAAAGTGTGTTTATATGGGTGTAGAAGCAACAGTATATTTTAATCAATTATGACATGACAGAGAAGCGTGTTAATGAATGCAGGCTAGAGGTGTAACGAAATGGAGGGGTTAGTTAATGTAACGGGGGTGAGCTAAGGTCTCAGAGTTGCTAGCAGAGACACGTTTTCCTGTCCCAACTTCGGTTATCAAAAATTCAATACAAACGTCGAGGAAACACTCAACAGAAACAAAATTCTGAATTTTTTATGCTATGCAATAGAAACTTTTCAAAGTGTGAGGTGTCGGTCTTGAAAATCTGAAAAGTTCTCCAGTGGAAGAAAATTAGTTTTGGTCATGATTGTCTCACAAATTTGGGTTTCTCAGAAATTCGATTATCCATTCTGAAGTTTTCAAGCAGTTCATTTTATGAATCAAAAATAATAATAATGATAATGTGTCTTCATTTTTCCAACGAACTACATGTAAATGAACAAAATGAATCAAGGTGACAACATTCCACCAATTTGCTCATTCGTGCAACTCCTAATGTTACCCACAAATAAATAAACTGATACTCTGTATATACAAGTTAACAATGTATCATAGGTATTTGTTATGCGCTGGAATCAAATATATATGCTCTGTGTTATGTATGGACTAGCCATATTACAGATATAGCCAAGGCCATTTTCCGGAGTGCATTTACATTAAGTATCTCACGCTGGATACCAGGAATTCAATAGACGCTGCAATTCTACCTAAGCTTGCACGATATTAGAAATATGAGTTTTTCTTTGTTTTAGTTTAGTTCTAATTGTACCTTTCTTTGGCTTTTACATTTCTATTAAAATATAATTGTAACTGAACTTGAGTTTCAAAAATCGATTTCGAAAACTCCCAAACTTAATTTCTGAGATATATTTTGAAGGTGGAAAAAGATGAGACACGTTACTTCTTCCGCCAAAGAGTTATAAACAGTTATACACAAAAAATGTTGATTGTGTGAGAGAAACTATTAAAAAAATTGTTTTTCCGTTAACCAGCTGGCGCCCCCTACGAACGACAACTCTCAAACGTCAAAACTTTTGCGAGAACTAACGGGGTCTTACCTTTCAACGTGTGATTCCTAGTATGGGTTGGACAATATAATATAATTTCTGGGCCACGAAAGCACAAGAATTTGAAAAGAGGTGTTAGAAAATGCTGGTTTCAGCTCACGTGAAAATATTGACCGACACTTGATAGAAGTTAATAACGTACTGAAGTTGAGTTCATTGTGAGATTTTTTGTAAACAGTTTTCAGAATCGTAACACGGGTTTCATATTGTAGCATACATGTTGCACAATTATACAACACCAGATTTCGGGAATAACTGACCCAAAAAAGGTGAATGTCTTCGAACCGGATATAATAACGTCAGGAGAGACAATTCCGCTTTCTGCTTCAATAAGTTTGTTAGGGGTTGAAATTGACACCAATATGTCGTGGCATAATCATGTCGCTGAAATTGCAAAAGCTGCTTGTGAAAAGCTTGGAACACTGAAGCAACTTCCGATGCTTCATAGAAAAAAATAATAATTTATTTCCAACAGGAGTACCCAGTTACAGGAAACGCTACTATTACAGAGTATATGAAATAAATAAAAGTAAAATTGTTGTTCTAAAAGTGTTCTTTCCATCAACCAGCTGACGAACGTCAACCCTCAGAAGTCGAAACTTGTGCGAGCAATGGATTGACGAGGCCTTACATTTGAACGTGCGATTACCCAGTACGGTGTCCCGGCGGGGAATCGAACCCCGGTCTTTCACTTGAAAGGCGGATGTGCTAACCTCTACACTACCTCTACACTAGATAAGACAAAGTATACATGAACATTAATGTACGTAGAATTCGAGAAAGAAATGAATAATTGAATATATAATACAAAAAAGGTTACAAATCATGCAATGTAGCAGTACTGACACAAATATTATAGAATTATTAAAAGTGATCGTTGATACATGATACCAGGGCGTTCAGAAAGTCGAGATGAATATCGCAATATTCACAGATTTTATTGAAGCAACTGCACATAAAATTTGATGGATATCATAGCAGAACGTTTATGCATGATGCTTCGCAATAAAACTTCAGATTGTGCCGACCTCCGCTTCTTGGTACTAAGAACTTGATATCGGTTAAAAGGACCGTACTGTCGATATTGTTGTTGAGTAATTTATATAGGAATTTTATATCAAAAATAACTCTCCTTTTTTCCAAAGATGCCATATCAAATCGTGACAACAAAATGTTGTGATCTATACCTCTCATGGGTTATTGTGCATCAACATAAATATTCTAGGAACTTTCTCTCCACGTTTTCGATTGATGGTTTTTGGTAGTCGTGAACTGGATTCCATAACAGAGAGCCATACTCTAACTTAGATCTGGCATATGCAAAATATAGCAATTTTAAGGTGTCAATACTTTTGAAGTTTCTGTCATTTCTGTAAATGAAACCAAGCATCCTATTTGCTTGAGAAGCCATATTGTTATATGTATTTCAAATATCAATTTACTGTTATATGTTATACCAAGATCTTTTATCTCATAAACGCGGTTGGGTGTCCTATTGTCGATTGAATAATCGTACATTGAAGGTCGCGATTTTTTTGTGAATGATATAATGTTACATTTGGATACGTTCAGTTGTAGACAATTATCGTTAAAGCAAAGTTTGATCAAAATCTAATTCCTATTGAACACCTTGGCAGTCAGTAATGTCATCGACTTTATAATATAGTTTCAGGTCGTCCGCAAACAGTAGGCTAGCATTATTCAAGGAGTATGCCGAATCGTTGATAAAAATCAAAAATAAAAGGGGTCCAAGATTAGAACCTTGCAGCAGGCCAGACGTAAGCCGATTTGAAAGACTCATATTCAACGAAATGTTTTCTGTTAACTAGATATGATTCAGTTAGAGCTCATATCAGACTTTCTTTGAAGTATTGTTCTTATGTATGGAGCTCCGCCTCTAAACTTACCCTGGAGCTGCTGGTTTCCATCCAGAAAAAAGCCATCCGCCTGATTGGAAACACAAACATCACTTGCAACTTTGATAGTCTGGAACATTGAAGGTTGGAGATTTGTCTCTCTTCTATAAATACTTTCAGGGGTGGTGTTCAAGTGACTTGGCATATTTGATTCCATAAAGAGTGGTACATATCAAAAATATGCGACGGACTCAGTACCCCTCGAACTTTACTGTTTGAGAACTCTTTCATTCGGAATGACGATGTGCATCGTTTTGAAAATTAAAATCAGACGTTTTCTTCACATAAACAGAAAAAATTTTTCCCTGGTAATTTACCAGAGTTTCAGCCAAGTCGATTATTTTAAGGTATTACTCCACATGATTTCACTTCCTTTTTCATTTATGAACTATCGAAATAAAAGTTGTCAGTACAAACTTTCATTGCATGAAATGTTAACATGCTCGGAGTATTTTCAATAATTCCAAAATCTGGAACAATTTCGTTTCATTTGTTCTCACATGGATATAGAACTTATTGAAACAATCTGAATAAGGCCGAACAGTCACGAAGAAAAATTGTCAACCACTTTTAAAGAATTATTGATAATAAATTTCCTGAAACCATTTTTTTGATGGATTTGATCTACGGTGGTTTGAATCTAAAATAAATTACTACTTTTCCACTGTCATAGTTATCCAAACATTCCATCGACATGAAAATATACAGTTGAAGTATATCTGAAATGAATCGAATGTTTGAGCTGGTACCCAAAATTTCCTGATGAATACTAGAAGCTATACAGTTGGTTTTTTCTCGAATTCGTAGTATGCATTTTTTTCAATGAAATATGTTTGGTCAAAACGTATCAATTTCAAGTTGAACATCCACTGGAGTTGAGTGAATTTCAGGAACGAATCCGAAATTATCATAACTTCTCTCTTAAGGTGTTGAATATCAAATTCTAATTGCTTTCTACCACAAGAGCATAACTACACTTTCAAATCATTAAATGCTATGAGACCATGGAAGTACAACTTGGCTTGGCAAAATTGAATTTTGTTCCTTCAGAACTTATTAATAGATCGTGAGCTCACAAAATGCATATTCATTCACGTTTTGCTCGTACACAGCTTTGAACTAGGTTTATGAAGTTGTGTCTGCTCAATTAGGTAGTGCAAATAATTTATCAGCTAGGGTATGTCAAAGTATGTGAAACCCGAATGTATCAATATTCAACTGAACTGGATTCCGACAGTTTATTTGATCGAGTTGAGTTGATTTTTATCATGAATAATATAAGCGTGAGTAATTGTTATTTGGAAAGAAATATACTGGGCATCACAACTAATGTCTTGTAAGTGTGCACAGGATATGAATTTGAATTGAGAAAGGAATAGCTGTAGATTTAACTGAACATAGAGTATTATCCAAAAAAGTGGTTGTAGGAGGAACAATAACAGTTGTGCATTATCAGACCATCTAAATGGTAATGACCAGACTTTTTTGGAGTATTGTTCACCTTGCACTTGGCTTTATCGTACTGACGACATTCTAATGAACTACAAACACGTGTTTGCGGTTTGCTTATTATTTTTTTAGTGCTTCGTTCACGA